>JAIPRL010002056.1:0-67401 GCA_025469235.1 Pemphigus obesinymphae | reverse complement strand
ATGATTTATCATTGCTTTCAAATTCAATACATCCACCAAAAGTACCCTACCCAGTAGCGAAGTGCATCCACCAATACTGACACCCGACGAGCGAAGTGCTTCCACAACCTACTGACCGGCTTTTTATATATTACGTATACGTATTTTTCGAACAAAGATTTAATATTTTACTATGTGTCCATATTGTACCTACCTAGATGCAATTATAGGTTAGCTTTCTATTTATGTATGCTTTACTATATTTGGAGTTTGTTAATTCCATAACATTCCAGTGAGAATATTATAGTATAATTTTTACCTATCTAACATTTTCAACAATCAATCATTAATTCTACAAAAATGTTTTAAATTGATTTACAGAAATTTTTGAGCATTTAAGAATTAAAGTTTTAATATATAATATACAGGATAGGTTAAGCTGGCAAGATGACAGACGCGTATACAATTTTGGGTGACATTTAATGTTCTATCACAATTTTTCATAATATGATTGTTATGATCGTCTATCAATAATCGGATTCGTAATGTGGTCAAATTTTTGCCCATTTTGTTTTACATATGTTTTCGTCTAATTGTCACCTCACTCAATGCAGGATTTATTGCCATTTGCGGTATTAATGTCTTTAGATTTTGTAAAAAGTGTTTAAGGGATTAGAGTCCTCTCTTGACACAATTCGACCAAGTATAAAAAATTCATGACAATATTAGATTACAATATTAGACTTTGTTCATTTTTAATATTTTCATGGGACTACCTGTAAATTATAATTAAAAAAAAATGCAATTTAAACGTTTTTTTTCGGGGTTTAATTTTCGATCACCTTATATGTTCTTATAATATGGTTAGAATTGCCTTTGTAAGCAAATCTCTTGAAAAATGAGCGGATCCTCTTAAAATTGGATATATTTATGAAAACCGTTTTGTTTCGTGATGGGTTTTAGGGAAAAGCGTACCTGTATATTTAAGCTCAGAGCTGTCCTGAGGGGGGTGTCTTACCCCCACCCCCCTCCATCAAGGAAAGTAGTCGGTAAAATTAAGTTTAGTTGTTGGCGCAAATTTAAGTAGTTCAGTCGGCGAATAGTAGAAAAAGTCGATACCTTCTTTCTTTTTTTGGCCTAGTCACTCACACGTTTATGAAGTATTTTTTGGAATTTTAAGTCGGTAAACTACTATAAATTATTAGAATTGTAGTCGACAAAATGGGGAAAAAGTCGATTACCTTTTTTATTTATTTTTTTACTTATTTTATGTTTTGAAGAGAAGTATTATATAATTTTTTTTTACATTTTCAACCACACCCAAAAAATCTTTCTTCGGTACGGCCCTGTTTAAGGCGCCGTTATATGTTTACGAAGAGAGGTGCCTATATATGAATGTATATAATATACAGTGTATATTGTATTCCGTCTACCCGTCTACAACACAGAACGTCGTTAACGGAATTTTCCACGGTAGAAATTAATACAATATACTATATATATCGTTTTTTCGATCCTTTCGAATCCTCTCGAGTAAAATGTACAACGCACGCCCTTATCGTGAACACGGCGCGCGGATACATCATACACGATATTATATAATATGTACCTACGTGTATTATATATCGAGTATGGTCTATCACTTGACCTAGAAATGTGAAGTGTTTGGGTAAAAGAAATGCTCGTCCGCGGCGGGATTATCTCGTATGTACAACAAATAGGTAGCTTATAGATCCAGAGAGTCGTACGGGAGTGGATACGCGCGATACGATATTATTACGTACGATAATAAGAATAACCTCCACCATAACTATACGAGTGTACGGAGGAAAAAATAAATAAAATAATAAAAAAAATATTACGTATAATTGTGGATGTACCTACATTTCATTATTTCAATATTTATTAAAATTTCACCGGTACACGGATCATTAGGCTCGGCTTTTGTACGTTTCCCGAAGGTATACCTTTATACCTAATATCTCGATATAATATATACACGGTTTCGAGAATTTGTGTAGAGGTATGCCTCTTGTGCATGTACAATATATACCATATATACATGGTTAGTGGTTACAAGTAAAGAAAAAGGAAAAAAAAAAAAAAGGTTATATTATATTCTGGCTATTGTTGAAAAATTATCGATAATATATATAAGTATATACGTACATACACGGTTGTACGAAAGGCCAAAAGAAAGAATGACGAGCGGTGGAAAAATGTATCGTCGACCGATCAAAAAATAATAATAAGCGGGAGTTTGGTTTTGATTTTTTTTTTTCCCAATACACCCTTAATCGTATTAATCGAAATTCAATAATAATCATAATAATGATGCAGTCGGGGGCACTTCCGGATCGTTATTATTATTCAAAATAATTTCGAGTTCCGTACGTAAGCGAATTCAATATTATTATTATTATGTATGCGGGCTTATTACGACGATCGTTATACGTGCACACGGGTTGGGAAAATTCGATACGACCGTTACCACGGTTCAATTTTATTTTCTCACTAACCGGTTGAAAAAATATACATTTTTCGAGTAGGTATACCTATTTCAGTGAAACATAACCGGTCGAAATACGTATTTTTCAAATTTTCCCATTAAACAAAGGCGAAAAGATCTCCTTTATTTCACAGGTCATAAAAAAATATCGGACGAGTTAAAATTGTTTTTACAGGATCAGTGAAATATAACATTTTGAAATATTATTAAGTTTCGCGACATTTCAGTGAAATATAATATATAGGCAGGCATAAGTAAAAACATTTCGATCGTGTCCGTAAAATATACGAAATTTTGAAATATTTCACTGAAGTATGTAGATAATTAACATGTTTAATGTTTAGGTTTCCACTTTATACACACTGTTAGGAAAGTAATTTAACATAACTTTACCTATAACGTCATAATATAATATACCTATTATGGGAAAACGTAAAATAAATTATCTACATAATATACAAGATTATTAATTTAACGCGATTTACCTACCCAACTTTTTCCGAATGTCTAAAAATGTCTGATTTTTTGTTTTTAAACTTGAGATACTTATTTCACTGCATTTTTACAAAACTTAGAATTTATAGGGTTTTATACTATTTTTAAATGTTAACACGTATTTTTGACTTAATATTCCAACGCAAAGTACTTTTTTGAACATTTTCACGTAATGAATATTGAATCACAGTTTAAAAAGTTTAATATGTGTGTGCGGTAGGAACGCGAAATACTTTTTAACTTTTATAATACTTCGTACAATACTCCGTTTTTCTAGACTTAGAATGCTAATAACTAATTTGTTATTGATATATCAATATTTTCAGAAAAATATTCTGCGTTGAAATATCAAGTAAAAAATTATAATGCCATTTAATAAAAATACAAAACCTAAACAGTTACAAAAATACAAAATTCTAACCTTTTAGAAAAATGTATTGACATAAGTATCTCAGGTTTATAAAAATAAAAAAAAAATTAATAAAAGATAAATATATTCACAGAGAAAATTAGGTAAACAAAGTAAAAGTATAACCCTATTATATAGGTATGCCGAAATTAAATTAATGTTTTTTCAACTGTTATTGGAATGAACTCTTTATAAGTATAGTTTCTAATATTGTTCAACTATATAGCAATGTACTTTTATAAAACATACAGTATACACTGTGAACTTTAATTAAACCTTCAAATATAATATTTAGGTAAATTATATTTTGGTATAAGAACTATATATACTTACGGGTCCCTTCAGCAATAATTAACTATGTTATACCATGATTCAGCGGTGCACAAATACGCGTTTTAATGTTAATAGCTTTTAAAAATGTAATAACAATTTCCCGTGTATGATATAGGTAGTAAACAATGTCAATTAATAAAATATTCAAGTAAAGTAAATTGCACGCAGCAACGTTTCAAATTAAATCCCATCATAATATACCTAATATGAATCGTGCAAAGTTACGTATTAATGTACACATAAAATGTAGGTTTTTATATACGTTATTATACGATCAAATTCTAAATTCGAACGTGTACAAATTCAGATTTGATAAAAACAAAATAAAAAAAAGTTTTAAACATTGTTTGTTCTACGGTATTTTCGATTTAAAAACTTAAAGGGTAATGATTTTTTTAAATTTCATAGCAAAATTTTGATAGGTATACTCAAGCCCTGCACGTTTACACCGGATCGAACATTTTGGCAATTTTAGGAGGTCCCACAATGGCCACATAATCAGACCTGTGCTGATCAACTTGAAAAACAAAATTAAAAATGTTTTTTTTCGGTTATTTGTATATATATATTTATTTTCTACAGAAATTAGTTACAGCCGAGTTTTATTACAAGTTACTGAGGAATAATTTATTTTATGGTTTGCATTATTCGGTCACACTACTGCAGACAACACCATAGATATATAATAATATATGTATTATAGATTTATATTGATCAAATATTATTTAATCACTATACTAATAATATGTGGGTAGTACATAAATAAATTATGCATTCATAAATACATTATTACATAATATTGAAAAAAATAAAATGAAAGTCCCTCAGAAGTCTGTGCAGTAAATTTGAATGCGGCTAAGAGGCCCCCGAAAACCGGCATTGCTCCGAGTCCCATATATCTATAAATCAGGCCCTGGGTATACTCATTATTGATGTGATTCGGAAATATAGTTAGCATCATCATATTTGTTTATTGATTTCCACTTTTTAGGTAAATAGAAAAATCTAAAAATGGCTTTTATCAGAATCTAGTAAATTCTTATTCGTTTTTTAACACACACATTTAATTGCACAGATTACTTGAAAACAGTTGGATCACTCGCGATCTAAGCAAAAAATACGACGTAATTTAGCCACCATAAAATCATAAGTACCCATAACAATGATTAGCACATATAGGTACTACTATCTATACATTTAATATTACAATTTATTACATCGAATAAAAATTTTAAATATTGATTTTGTTCTTCGAGTATGTTGAATTTCCTTGATTCTATAATGTTTTTATATCTCCCTAGTAACTATGTCTAACAAATTGTAAGTGCGATTGTTAAATTTTATATCGTTAAAATTCGCTATAGTAACTATGACAACGAATCGATTGGATAAAGGATGGACACGAGGATATAATGCGTCTAAACTTATGCTTAGAAATCTAAAAATACCTTTTACAAAATTATAACGTAAATATTTTATAAATGCAGAGGATTTAACAAAATATCAAATAGTTATCATGATTATCTATATTTTTTTTTTTTTTATAATATTTTTCTGAACTTTGTTCAGAATCTTTTCGAATGCAATGATATATTTTTGCTTTTAAATTTAAAATAATAATAACAATACACTATCCTATACTAGGGAGAAAAAGACTAACTTTCACTATCTATATTTGTACGACATTCTGGTCATACTGATTTTGAACTTATATCAATACCTATATGATTATATGGCCACACACCGGTGTATACCTACTTATATTAGTGGTGGTGAACTTTTTTTGGTTCAAATGCCAACATTTCCCCTTTATAAACACTAGAGATATGCATGGTCCGAGAAAAATTTGTTCTGACTAGATCCGAGTGAAATTTTAATTCAGCACGATCCGATCCTTATTGAATGTAAAACCCGAAATCGGTTGAACCCAAAAATCCGAAAATTTACTCGATCCAATCCCATTCAACCAGGTTAAAGAAAATTGTAGTAAATGGTCGACACTCATACCAAAAATCAATAATTGAATTCTAGTTCGAAAAAAATATACAAATAAATTTGTCATAAAAAACGTTGAAATTGAATGAATACATTAACACTAAAGTTATCCCGATCCGACTCGATAATCTATTTAAAAATTAAAGGTTATTATTAATTGGTACTCAAAAAAGTAGCACATCTCTATTTCAAAAAAATATAAATATTTTAAAAAATTCGCAATTCAATCGAATTTTGTTTAGTGATTCGATAGAAAATTCCTTAACACTGTTGTTTATACGTTATTTTTATATAACCTAGTCGATATGTATTCCATCTAAACTGATTTGGTTTATCAACAATTCACGTCGATTACATCTATATATATATATATAAATAATATAATATATTATTATTATTTATTATATATAGCGTGAATTTTCGTCTAACAAATGTTTCACCAAATCATTTTTCGGGTATTCGCGAATCACAATTTTAGATCCCTGCAAGACTCTATATTTCTATATCCTCTTTCGTTTCCATCGTGCGTGCATTTTAGATTATCGCGTTGTTTTTTTCATGCGATAACTGTATTTTATAAACATTTTTTTCTATAAATTTAGCATTGGAATATTTCAAACACATTTTACCACATCGGTATGTTATATATATCATATATATATATATATATATATATATATGATATTCTTTTATTCTCGTACTGTACTCTATACAATTTATTTTGTCAATATTTCACCTAGTTTTTGTATTTTTTTTTTATTTTTTTTTTTTTCAAAAATTCTGCAGGTTTTTCACTCTTACACTATTTATATTATATACCTATACTTACGTGTACGTAGCGTATTTTCTGCATGGTTTAATAAAAAAATTGTATTAAATGTTTTTACAAGCATTCTTTCTCACAAATATAGGTTAGGTTCGATTGCAATATAGATATATATATATATATTGGTAGGTACTATTGATAAAAACGTCAACTGTATTTTATTTTAACATTATGGCTTCTTTTAAAAATATTTAATTAGACTAATATAAATTTGTTAGCATTTTAAACGTTGAGCGGAGTAAGGGATCTACTGGTTTTACAATGATATTTACTATTTTTATTTTTCTGAAAAGGACTTTTCGGGTAGGAGTTGAACAGGATAGTATTGCGATATAATGCATAGAAAATTCATTCTAAGTGGTAGTTTAAGGAGGTTATTTTTTGATTTTTCCAGATTGCAATGATTTATCTTTTATTTACAAATCGAAAATAATAAATAGGTACTACACTATACTTTCCGAGTACTAAAGGGACTTATTTTTTTTTATTATTTTATTGCTTATGGTTAAAGACGTTAGGGTTTTCTCTTCTAATTTATATGTATATTATACACTCAAAAATATTACACTTGCCATTATATTATGTACCGCCCGCACACGGCACACACTCGTGTATTTTATACTCGACTATTACTGCCATATATTACTCATTGTCTCGGTTTTTTACCTATCTATTATATATACAATATATATATATATATATATATATATATATATATATTTTTATACTACGGTCCATCATGGAAACCGTTCGAATCGTTTGGGCTCTCCACAATAATTGGATGCGTTGGTGTACGCACGGCGAGAACTCTGACGAAGTTCAAATTAACGTGAAAAATATTCAAGTTATTAATATCGAGTGGTTTTGACGATAAATTATACAATTCTCGTAGTATTTATGGCCTACATAATATTATGTATTACGAACCCAGTCGTGAAATTCAAATTCTAATGTTCTAATGCGAAGTAAGTTTTTGGGACACTTTTGTACGGGAAAATTAATACATACAAAATATACATTATGTATTTTATTTAAAATACTCTATGAATATTGATTTTAAAGACCAAAAATAAGGACAATATTTTAATTTTCGCTAAAGTATTAAGAATATTATATATATATATATATATATATTAGTTTGATATGTGGACGGATTGAAAAAGAGTCGGAGATTGTAAATTTCGTTAGATATCCTATGACCTATAAGAATATTGTAAACTAAGCAGTCTTATACTATTTTATAATATGCCGATAATGAAAAACGGGGTATATATAATGTAATATTACAATTCCAACGGAAAACGAAAACAATTGTATCCAAGGGGATCCAAGGGGGGCAAAGGTGGCATTTACCCCCCCCCCCCCCAAACCAATTTTTTATATTGTATTTTGCTATACTTTATATGATTTACTTTATAATATGTATTACTCCAGTAATTTTATTTGAACTCCAAAAAATTCCGAAAAATAAATAATAATTTACATGAAAGTCAATTTAATTTTGAACTGAATAGTTTACAACGTAATCACCTCTGTGCTATGATTACAGAATTTTACGATAACAGTTATTTTGAACTTTGAAGTCCGTGTTTTAAAATAATAATATTTATTTATAACCTAAAATTGTTTGTAATAACGTTAACGGATTGTGTCACATGATATAGCATGTGATTTAGTGATTATAACAATGACTGTTGTTGATTGTCTTACATTTTGTTACACCTATTCATAGTTACTAAAGATATAGAAAACTGAAAATTTAGCACGTTCGCAGAATGTAAAATCCGAATTTGTTATAAAACTATCAAAGTGTATTCCAAAATATAAGTTAGGTATTGGTTTTGGGAAGGATACGCTCACTTTGGACTTTTTTTTTAAATCTAGTAGATTTGTATCAATGCTTTTTACGAAAAAATAAATTTTTTCGTTGTCTATTATAAATTATATTAATATTATATATATATTATGTTATGTATGACCGATGAAATTTACACATGCCTAAAATATGACCTAATTAGAAAAAAACATATAATTAACACACGTGTACCTACAATTTATCTATATAAACTGATCATAATTTAGGATGAAATTATGAAAAACCCAGTATATATTATATTACATACGATATTTTTAATTTAAAAGCCATATTGATGAATTATCACATACAGAAACGATTTTGAGTTAGATTCATAACGGTGTTCTCAAATTATACGTAAAAAATGTTGTTCAACTAAACAAGTACCTAATCATTCTGGCACGGTCGTGATGAGAATGTTTGCGTCCCCGAGGAATTTGGCTAAGGATGTACCCCACGTTGACACAATTCGTGTATACTGGACAGGCTTGTTTTGGGAGAGGGGAGTTTTGGGTACGAGGGTGGGTAGATTTTGAGATTTCTTGTCTTCACAAAGTGTAATCTAGGTAGAATTTTCCTTCTTATATGTCCCTCTTTTGATGATAGGCCCGTTTTAACCCCATGAAAAAAGGGTTTCGGAGTTTTTTCTTTCATTTTTTTTTTTAGATCTCCAGCGGGACTAAAGATCGGTTTTCATTAAAACGACCACGCAAACAGACAACGGAGTCTCAAGACGCGAAACAAAAAAAAAAAAAAACGAATTATATACATATTTTTTATAACTTTATGCGCGATGGGACTCAATGTTTTTTACGTCGGGCGGACGGACCGACAGATATTTTATTGCGATTCTAAATAACACATCGTCCATGTTGTAATTATACAATGGACGGCCCCGTACAATAGTATAGGTACGATAAAAGGCAATTTATTATTATTATTAATTTTTTTTCAACAATTTTATTTTATACTTATACTTAAGCCGTATAAACGCTAAAAAACTAGCGTACGTACCAATTGTGTTGTAGGGATTTTACACATAAATTACGACGTCAGAATATATATACATATATATAACGTGTATATGGGTACATTGTTGTTGCGCGTGCGCTAGCGTTCATTATTGTTATTATTATTTTAAAGTGAGTGCAAATGCTCGTTTATACTGCCACCGCCGCTGGCGATTTTAACAGTTGACCGAGTATCGCCATGACACATATATATATATATATGATAACATGGTATACACAATATACGTACATCCACGCTCGCAGTTCAAAGACGCTATAAAAAACAGTTAGCGAAACCTCCGCTTTTGCGTAGGATCGCAGCTAATCGTGGTCACTCAACGCAAAATATATTTAAGAGTGGATAAGCCCTTATACGGTGTGATTTTTCAAGGTTTTACGTTTAAATAAATATGTATAACTATTATAATCATTCGTCCCCCTCATGTCTCAATATCATGTCGGATTCACATCCACATAGATTTTAGTCTTCAATTTTTTTTTTTATACCAAGAACCAATCACAAAAAACAGTCATTTCTCAATACAAGTATAGATAGTAAAGATGTTTACGAAAGAGTAGATATATCTCTGTTTCATAAAAGTGTCTGATAAGAGATAATGGGCACTATACGAGTAGTTACAGGTTGCAGGGTTATTCAATTGTTCGGTTAAGTTATTACATTTAAAAAAACACGATAATGGAATAAATAAAAATACATTTTGGATGTCCAATGTTCATGTCTTCGAACACGAGTGAAAATACATCATGTCCTATCCGCATTATTTATTGTTTATGGCCTATGCATGGCTTTATTATATAATTATACTGGATAAAATAGTTTAACATGATCTGTAGCTATAATTAGTTATAACTTGCAGGAATCATAATAGACTTAACCTAACCTAACTTAACCAGATCTTGTACACTCGACAACAAACACGCAAATAAACTTTTATGGGGTAAAAATTCATTTTAAAAAATGTCTTTGTCATTATATTGAAATTTGAAGGTTATAAAGGTTCATTAAAATTCAAATAAAACGTTGTCGTATAGTTTTAACTTTGAATAACGTACCTACTTGAATAATTACTTGACTTTTGTTTTCATATAGGTTTGTTGTGATATTTATAATTATAATATGAATCCTAAAATATGATCATTTCAGTGCACACTACTCACATCCAAAATTCTTATTAATAATACACTTGAGTACGCGAAAAATTAAATACCCAAAACTGTTATGTACGGTGTATACTATACTAGTGTCCCCAAAAAAAATTTCAATTAAAATATATGACCTACTAGCGTCCCTATTCCCTGGTCTGAAACGATCGACTATGAATAAGTACATTTTCGTTTTACGATTTATTTGATTTACATTTAACATGCATATACGAATATCGTAATACATTTAATAGGTAACATAACTTTATAATTTAGTAGAAAATAAATAATTATATAATAATAAGTTAGTTTTCTACCTTTTTTTTTTAAATTCCATTTTAATTTTAATTTATTACTCATAATTTCACAGTGATAATTCAATGTCTACCTTTTAAATTTATCTCAAATTGTTTCGTTATTTTAAAAGTACATTTCTAGCTGTATTATTTTTCTTTTCGAATGATTTATTGATGGAAAATTATTTAATGTTATTAGTTATTTTTCGTGGATTTATCATTGCTATAAATGCATTTTTTTAAAAAAAATAATTTATATGTTTATACTTTAAATAGTATTTGCTCTTATCATATCCAAAATGTGTCTCAATTTCTGGGACACAAATAGATTATCACTTAAGAATCGGTATTATCAATGTTAACATTGGGACGCAAGTATAGTGTGCAACCGACCGTTTTGTTACTATAGTCATTATATATAATGAGAAGGGCTATTTTCTATATTTTTTCAAAAATCTATAATTTATAATAATGTTATATTTATATCTAAAAAAATATACGATTTCTGTACATATATCTATGAATAAAATCTTAGTAAAATTAATATTTGAATTATTTAATTATATTGGAATGCAGTAGTGGCTCGTAGGTGAAATATCTGGTAGTGCACTAACAAAACATACTACAGATTAATAACAAATATATTAACGATTTATATTATGTTATTTTATCTAAAATATCGATATAATAGGTAATAATTATAAAGTACTGTAATAACGAACGTGGTGTAATTAATTTGATTAAGAACATACCTACATTCATATAAAACATAATTCAATTTACCTTATGCCTATATAACCTAGATAAATGATATTCTGATTTCTGATAACATGTAAAAATGGGTAGATAATAACTGCACCAAACGACAAACGTCGTTACGATGTATGACTACAGAATAGTTGGATATACATAGTTGGTGGTTTAAACTAGTTTTGTGCGCGATGCTATATAATTTACACGGTGTATTTTTTGTCGGAGAGAGAATAAAATAAAACTGCGCGTGTGTAAACGGCGCATCATACATGCATTTTTTAAGTGTGCGCAACGGACAACGTTGCGGTAGCCTCGCGACAGTGGCAGTGATGGAATACCACGCAGCAACCAACAATACAGTGGTGCGATGCGTAATAATATGTACAATAATAATATTCATGAGCACAATAAAATTACTAAAACAGCCATAAATAAATAATAATTTTGTATATAAAAACACGGTAATTTATCGAAAATGTGTGTCTGTGCTCCTTAACACGAGCCGCTACTGTTGGAATGCTTAACACGATATTTTTCAAACTATACATTTATTTTACTAAAGCGGTTTGTCTCAGTAAAAGTATATATTTGTTTAAAGTTTCAGATACATTTTATTCTAAAAACCAAATTTAGATTCTGAGCGAAGCTAAGCTAGGAATGTATTGGTTTTACAATAAATAATGATGTATTTTAATTTTTAATTTTTTAAATTAAATTAAATTGTCAATTAAAATGTCAGTGCAAAAAATTTCAACCAGATGAAGTATACTGATCTTTACAAGCTTACCCGGTTTCTGGTAGCAAATTTTATCTAGTTGGTACTTTTTAGTTGGTCAGTTTTCGATTTTTTAATTTTTTTGATAGACGAATAAGAAAAAAAACTATCAAAAAATTAGCATAAAAATAGGAAAACACGATTGTGGTAAAATTCTTCATAACTCCAAAAATATTGATTCTATAGATATTTTTACCACAAACGTAGCTATATATACATAAAATAATTATCCAAAAAACTTTGGAAAATTTTTACCCATTTTTAGGCTATTTATAACAATATTTAAATTTGTAATATTTAATTCATAATAAGCTTAATTTTAGTTTTTAAGACCTAAAAATTTAATACAGTGATCAAAAAAATAATGGTAAAGTCAGAATTTGGTAGTCGGACTTGGTTTTAAAGTTATATCAAATTGAAATTTAACGATATTATTAATTCGTTTAAGATGTATATTTTTCATGTTTTACAACACTAATCTACGTACCTAGTTTAGTGGGAGCTAACTGCGAGGTCCTCGGTTCGAATCCTTTTACAATAATTTTATGTACTTTTAAAATTTTTTTTTGTTCATTATATTATAGAATATTATCATATATACATTTTATTAGTATAATCTGCAAATAATATTGTCATCGATGCTTGGCTCAAAATTGTTTTGTTTAGAAAAAAATAATTTATCATTGCTTTTAAATTCAATATATCTACCATGTATCCTATCTAACGAGCGAAGTGCTTCCACCCCTTACTGACCGTCTTTTTATTTCATAATTCATCAACAACATTAAAAAATTAATTTTAGCTGCATATTTAAGATTATTTTTCTAAGTTTTTTAGTTAAAGTAATTAAATGATTCTTCGTTTTTGCGGATTTCTTTTGATTTAATGTTTGAATTTTAATAATTTTATTATATTTATGAAAAATTAAAATAAAATTCACGTCAAGTGCATTTTATTTTTTAGAACAAGTTTTCAGGTTATAAATACATTTTTAAAAATGTTCAGAGTATTAAAATCCGAGCTGTAAGAACTATCGTTTCACTTAAAATATTTTTATCAATTAGTTTTTAACTTATTTTACATCAGTTATTATAATCCCAAAAAATTGATCGTTAAAATATATAGGTCGAGATCGGAATTTATTATACCTACTCGATGATAAGACATACGACAATATATATATTTTAACAACGAAATAACGTTCGATATATTACGATTGGCTGTTAAATAAATTTTTTATATTATACGTGGCCATTAATAAGTACATAATATATATTAAAATATACGGCTTTAAAAATAATGATCGTCGAGTCACGTAACGAAGTACGAACGATAATTTAAAAATTACAAAATGACAATAATTTAAAAGAAAACGCCGAGCTGTTGTTATATACTTCATATATATAATATAGAAGAGAGAAACAACAATACTCGGTATAATGAATGTCGTAACTTTATTGTAATGTTCTTAATGATCGTGATTTTATTATTATTATTATTATTTTTTTAACAGCGCTTTTTATAGATTGTTCCCGATAAAATATACAACGAGGAATATTAAAAATGAAAAATGTATTTTTCTTTGTCAGAGAACGTAATATTTTCCTCGGCTTGTATTTTTCACGCAAATGGTGTACAGGTATGGTTAATTAATACAATCGGACAGCTGTCCATCATTGATATTCATCGTCATTGTCTCATTAACGATCCACGAGTTATTCATTAACGGTAGAACGAAAAGAAAAACAATCCTGATGGTATGTTTTATTAATAAATTACAACTTTCGATCAATAATTTTGTTTAAACTATTTATATTTTATTTATTGTTATTTCGGTTATTGCGTGGTTGTACCTTTATATGTATATATATATATATAGATAACGATCATTTTTTATAAAACGTATGACGAGGAGAAGGAGTAAGAAGAGGAACAATAAAGGAAGTATGATGAAGAGTAGGAGAATCGTCTTTACTATAGTTACAACGCGATTTATATTGCAACGTTTTTATGAGCGGAAATTATGTGGTATTATACGCTTTGAAGAATTCATACGGTAATTTCAAATTTTAAATATTATACGAATAAAAATGAAAGAATAATTAGTCAGTAAACAGAATATTATAATTATGCATGTATCACGTAAGACGATTCTTATTAAAAGTTCGTATATGGAGTATAAATACTCGTTTTGAGGCGGTTGTGAAAGCAATGTATTATTTTATTGATTTAGACCTAAAAGCTTAACAAAATTAAGACTACTTAGAATTTCTGATTTCAAATCTGAAAGTGCGTTAAGATTCTGTAGGTTCTTTACTAGGGAATGCTGAATACAGAAATCTTATAATTGTTCATTTATGGAAATTTAGTTATTTTCAGACCTTTGTTATCTAAAATGAAAATAAAACACAATATGAAAAAAAAATATTTCCAACATTCTCTAGTAAAGAACCTACAGAGTCTTATTATATTTTCAGAGTTAAAATCGAAACATTGTAAATTAATTCCGTAAGGCTTTTATGCACCAATAAACAATTTTGTCGACATAGGACTATTTTAAAATTACTTTAAAATTTTAAACTTTAAGATTTGATTTTTTTTTTTAAATTTTGATCAAATTGACTATGCATAAAACCTCTTAAAACTGGCAAGTAAATTCACGACGAGGATGAAGAGAAAAAGTATAAAGATAATGGAAGGAAAGTGAGTATGCAAAAGAATAAAAATGAGCGGAGAAGGAGAAGAAGCAGGAGTAAGAACAAGAACATGAGTATATGAACAGGAACAGGATCTAGATGAAGAATATAATATTATGTTATAATATACATACAAACACGTTTTTAAATCATTAACCCATGACAAGAAGTAGGACGTTGTAAAATTATAAAAACATCAATGTAAAAATACAATGATATAAACGGAGAAAGAATAGCATAATGGTGAGTAGGAAAAGGAGTAAGGAGTAGGGGTAAGGGAATGAACAGGATTGTTATAATATGAACATGAGCACATTCGTTAATTATTAATCGATGACATGGAGGGGTAGTATTAGGAATAGGAGATATAAATAGAGAAGGGGTAGAAGGATAAGGGTAAGTAGGATCAGGAGCAGGATGAATGTATTTATATAAATTTTATTAAACTTTACGGTTTGACGAATTTAACGCGATATTCGTACAAGACCTGCCATTAGTACGTCGGAATAGCTCTGATGGCATATAGCTGATAAGTAATAGGTGTAGGTGTTGTCTCAGGCCACCACTAGTTGTCGACAATATCACAATAAATTCATAAATTATGAATTATCGTTTTTCTTACAAAAATCTACACGTTTTTAATATTTATTTATATATAGTAACACGGGTAAACGTATACGGAATATTATTTTAATAATTGTCATTTGTACGAGCACTGTGAACTTATAATTGATAACATCTTTCAAAATCATTATTATTATTTTTTTGTTTTTATCTACTATTCGTTATTGTAACATTTTTTTGTTTTTACCAATTTTTATTTTAATATTGTGTGTATAACCTTAAAAATGACAAAAAACCCCGTATATGAAATTAAACATAAGAACACGTTCGATTTAGATCTCAAACGCATATAATATACATAATATATAATGATGTATACTTTGTGAATAATGAGTTAAGGTCTATACTATAGGTCACAGTATTTCGAATATTTTTTTCAAATACCCTCTTGTGGTTTTAAATAATTTTTTAGAAATTATTCAATACGCCTTATACTATGTGTATTTCGAATACTTACTTATCAAATGCGTATTTTATTCTTCGGGAAATAATGTAAATCGAGTTTCATAGAATATTTTAATCAAACTAACACTAGTACATGCTGTAACTACAGAGCCCAGGATAATTATAATTCATAGTCAGAACATGCTATATATTTTGTGGATTAATAGTGTTGATATCGAAAGAAATCTTGGATGTACAATAATGTATAATATGTAACACCGCACGTTTTCTATCGTACAAACACAACGGATAATAAAATTAAACGCTCGATATTCAACATTTTGACATAATCAGGAAGCACAATACTACCAAGAATTAGGACTGGGAAAAAAGCTTATCATAAAATGTAGTTATAAGGGTCAGAAGAAAACACCTACTGTCAATATTTAGAAACTATATTTCTTTTACGTTCAAAAAGTATATATATAAGTACAACGTAAATTCAATGTAATAAATGCAATTTAAAAAATTGTTTGCTCTTGCTCCACGCACGTAGAGTGTACCTTTTTTCGTATTAGCAACTATAACAACTAGTGTGTTGATAACTGATAACTTTGTGGCTCCGACATGATAGTCTTAAGCTGAACGTTCACCAGGTCGGTAAGTCGGAGCGGACTACGTACACGGGTAAGGTTAGTCCATATACGAACGCGGCGCGGCGTGGCGCTGTACGGATACATATGCGTTTATTATAATTATTTTCAAATAAGTTATTTATTTCATTTGAGTATATCAATACGTTAAATTAAATTGATATTTTCCAGCCAATAAATAAGTAGGAAGCAGGGTTGGAAAAAACCCGGGTTTTTTCGAAAAAACTCAACTGGGTTGGGTTAAATTGGTTTTTTTTCCATAAAACCCGAAAAAGCCCAATATCACCATGGGTTTTTTAAGAAAATTTTTGGGTGGGTTTTAAAGGGTTTTATTTAAAAAAAAAACCCCATTTAAACCCACTAAAAATGGGTTTTAATGGGCTGTTTTTTTTTTTTAAAACCCACTTAAACCCAATAAAAATGTTTATTTTTACTCCCCATATTACATACACTGTATTTTATAACCATGTTATCAACTCGTGTTATTTACTAGCAATATTATTTTCAAATTTTCATTGTTAGAATTTATTGTATGTTGTCTGTTGATGTGTAATTAGTTTAAAGTGTTTTAGTTTATTGTTATTTGTTAATATTTATATTTTGTATATATTATATTATATATATATTGTACTATACAATATACAATAACAATATAATTTGCATTAACTTTGGTTGGTACCTATATTAATAATAATAATACCTATATAATATTATAATTATTACCAAACACATGAATATTTCTATAGTTGTATTCATAGTTCATTCAATTTTTAATTTTCTAAATAGGAATTTTAATATTTAAAATTCGATGAAAAAAGTTCAATATATTTTATATAACCATAGTATAAAATTTTATCATTTTTCTAAGTTGGCGTATTGGGTTTTTTTAGGTGGGTTTTTTGGTGGGTTAAACCCAATAAAAACCGGGGGGGGGGGTTTTGGGTTGGGTTTTTTCAAGCCAACCCTGGTAGGAAGGTACTTTTATTATTTTTTATTGTTGAAAAAATTCAATTTAAACATTTCGACATCGTATATAGTATATGTCAAAATATGATAATATTTTAATTTCAATGTGTTAGTGAAAAACGGTAAAAGTTGTATATAAGTATATAAGTCGACGGAGCTTTGCGGAGTAGCCCGACTCACCGATTCACGCATTCCGATGAGTTATCCTTAGAACATAATACGGGTGTTCGGTAAATCGTTTATTATCGCTTTAATTCGGTCGGCAAGTGCTTTGACGGTATTTTCTCAAAGTCAATATTTTTCTCTCGGGTGACGAAAAAAGAAAATTTCCAAGGGAAAACATCGAAATAATTGTCGAGCCTATAGTTAAATGCTATATGGGTAAAAATGGATTACGATTATACCGATTGTGTGGCGATCGAGACAGACGATGCGTATATATGTAAACGCTGTGTAAAAATACCTGCAGTATTGTATAGGTGCGATGCAGTCAACCGAATTGTGGATGGGGGAGGGGGGGTCCGGGGAAACGCCGTCGCCATACAGCTGGCAATACGTGTACGAATATCGCAAAATTTCCATACTTCCCTCTAGGACCTCGTCGGATTATACTTTATTTTCGATTTATACACGGATCATAAATCCACGAGGATGGCGTTTACTTCATTAAGCCGTCCTATTGTTTTCGAGCGTTCTGCACGCGCCCAAAATACAAGGTATTATACATACGTATATATATTATAATAAATATTGTGTACAAAATGTATATCCTATTATATTATACATTCGACACGTCACATCGGCTCGTATAGCGAATCGTCTGATAAATGGATGATGGTCGTGCACGCTGCCGGAATATCGCATATCATATGGACCACCCCGCACACTATCGTTATCGGGCGTATCGACGACGAAATCGGCGGCGATTGATAACAATTAACACCTATATATACGTATACGATGATATTATATGCACACGTCCCCGCGAACAATATATATATATATATACATATACATGTACATTAGTCCCTTTGCAGGGCCCCCGAGGGACGAGACCGTTTTTCCGCCTACGGATCGATGGTCCCCGACAATAATTATTATTAGGGATGCCATTGTGGGGCGCAGCGTCCGTTATTAGTATACGTATATTGTGTATAATATTATGCAGATGGCGCGCGTCCGGAAACCGCGATATATATATATATTGTACCGTGTCATCGTTATCTCGTGTGTGTGGGAAAATTTGCATAAACCGATAAAAACGGTAAAACGCATTATGTACGTATGGCGTACCTATGTTAGGTACACGAAACGAAATCGTCGTTCAATTTGTCCGGTATATATCGTTTTTAATTTTCAAGCACATCGGGGATGTGTGTACAGGTATGTATACATACTAGCTGTATCCTCGAAACGCGTACCTACACATTTTTTACGAAATCCCACGTAAATTGATTTCGGATTTGGAAAATCGAATTTGGAAATAATCGAGAGAACTGCAGAACGAGGTGAATGGCGAAATCGGAAACGTCAATACAACGACTGTTTTATAGGACGTTTAAAAATAATAGTGAAGTTGACAGTATGAAGTCGTGTATGTCACATTTTGAACCCTTTAAATTCGATTTTTGAAAACGCGTGCGGGTTTGTAACAACTATATTAACTACAATATACTATAGCTATAACTATAGCTGTTTTGTACTTGTACTACAATCATATACCTTGTGATTAAATGAAAAGATCGCGAAATCAATAAATATTATAATGTTGACGGGATTACATAATCATAATATGTCCAAAACATATACCCCCGCCCATTCCTTTGGCATCGTCTATTGCGATAAGAGTCCCGAAAAATGATTTGAATTCGTCAATATACACGTGTTTGCACGAGATGGGCATTAAATTATTTTCTAAAATATTAGTGTCAATGATTATAGTTTCTGTCAAACTAGATTCGTCCAGTGATTTGGCGTGGTGTCAAGAACATAGTAAGCATTTATCGAAAAGTATACCCACATACCAAGTGACTAGTACCTTCCAATCGCATATCACACTATGATAACGGCTATATAAAATATACCATTTATTAACTAAAAAAAGTACCTAGTGAATTTATATATTTCATATTCACACTAAACAATCACTTCCTTTTAAAGTGTCAATACTCTCAACATTACTTTTAGATTTTAAGCAGAACTAGGAATTTTCTACAAAGCTGGCCTTAGGGTAGAGCGAGGTCTGTGGCAGAAAAATAAGCAAAAGAAAGAGAAAAGGTCTTTTAATATTTCCGCAGTGTAAATTTCCTACAATTTTGCGAGGACTTTGTAAGCGCGAAGCTCGGGGCGGGGGTCCCGTTGGCTCCTGTCTAAGGCCGGCTTTGGATTCCTAATCGTTACGTCATGTGTACCCAATCTTCCGGTAGGAAATGTGATCAGGATACGAAGAGGTAATTTTTCAATAACCGTGGAATGGAAAACTATGGAAAAAGGAAAAAAATATAGTTTAAAATCGCCATTTCCGCGTAATTCCAAAAACAATGATTCTGTAAACATGAAACGTTCACAGATTACCGATGTATTTTATACATTATAATTTATGTACCTATTATGTTACAGTGTTGAACATTTTTTTAGTACATTTTTACAGTTATATCTCTGCTAAAAATTATTTTATTGAAAGAAATATTTTATCATTGTTTTAAAATTCAATACATTTATTAATTTATAGGTAAATTCTCAATGGTATACTCCGCTGAACGGCTTTTTTTTTTTTAAAAAAATGTAATAACTTTTAGGTATACACGTTGAAGTTTGAACTACACGACGTAAATAAAAACGACTATCTCGACGGTAAACAATATAGTATTTTTAGTATAATATATGTATATTAAAACGATTAATTTAGTAGAAGATTGATCACTTTATATTCTCACGTCCGCAATAAAAGCTTTAAGCGATTTATATGAACTATTGTTATCATGTGAAAATGATGTGATAATACAGTCCGCTACGTGTACATGCCGCGAATGGAGTGTTGTAAAGTAAATGTTGTGGTCAATTTCAAACACGCGATAACACCGTCTCTCCTGTGCGTCGCTCTGGAACGAAATTTCACATCATAGATTTAACATTGCGGTGATAGAAAAGGGAATATCAAAATCGCTTACACGAGTACCAGCATGGGCGACAATTCTCAGTTATAGATGTTATAATATATACTTTTCTATGGCTACACAGCTGCAGCAACAACTATGGCCAATGGTTTATTGTGTAATCTGTGCATAATATCCTCGGTCCACTAGTCCATTATTAATAATGGTTCGTGATTTTAACGATAAATTATGTCTATTTTTAAAATATTTTCATCCGGTCGATATTTTTTATCGATAAAGAAATTATGTAAGAATACGTACGGATATATATACAATGTTATTTATGCAATTTACATAATATTACGAGTATACACAGTTAAAAACACCAAATGGTTTCAAAGTTCTAATGTGAGCCACGCCACGAGGCCACCGGATTCGTCCATAATTATTATTGGGTGTCTAATTTTTTTTTACAACTATCCTGCAGGAGTATGGATTAAAAAAAAAGAAAAAAAAAAAAAAGAAAAAAAAGACTCTAAATTATTGAAAAATTTTAGATTCCCGTGTGTATAAAAAAACATTATCGTCAGCAGCGCTATAATACGTATACTGAAAATGATAATTTCTATATTTCAAATGGACCGTGAAAATGGATATTAAGTCACCGCCACAGAGGTGGATGTGCAGGCTGCTGATGGGCTAGACAATATGTGGTCGGCTAATAATGCCATTTTGGGGAAGAAAAAGGGTGCGGATAAATAGAGTGTGTATATATATGATATATATGTGAAAGGGATAAGAGACCGTGGGCTTTCCGTAGATTTGAGCACGTCGTAACCGATACACGTCGATACGACGGGATTAATAATACCAGAGTTGATGAACCGAGCGAGCGCGCGCGCGACAGGGTAAAAGGGTGTACTTACAAGTTACAATGCCAAAATAATGCGACGGCGATAAAACATTTGGAAATCTCTAACGACGTCCTAAGTTTTAGGTTATATATATATATATAAACGTAATTGGCTATTTTTTTATGTGATTTATTTATTTATTTACTTATAAGTTATTACTATACACGCGCACTACGATAATACTTGAGCTGTACAAATGTCGAAACGACAATAACGACGTGACGCGCTCGTCGTGCGTTCGAATGCGTATACGCAAAAAAAAAGGAATTATTTTCAAAATAAAAGTAGATTTTTGTTAATTTTATTGAATAGAGATGGGTTGAAAATTCTGCAGATTTTTGGAATCGAACTTTTTCTAATACTTATAAACCCGAAACCGAATAGAACAATTAAAATATTTAATCGAACTTGACCCGTATAACGTTTTTTTTTCTATATGGGTAATTTTAATTTTTGCGTTTTCATTTGTAGATTATTTTTTTAAACTCTTTCTAGAAATTTAGAAAAATTCGACTTAGTTTTAAACATAAGGATGGTCGTTTTACACATTATTTGGATTTTATCCATATTTGAGAGTCTGGGACGTATTTTATTAACAATTACATCGTCATTATACATCGCGGTAGATCACACGTATTTTATCAATGCGTTTTCTTATTACTTGAAACGAGAATATTTTTTTAAATTTCTATTTTAGATTGAATTTATATGATGATAGTCAAATCAGTGATAATTTTTCTAAATGTATTAATTTATTAAAAACACTATTATTGTTCAAAAAATAACCTGTAGTAAAAAATATTTTTCATTTTCTTTAATCGAATTTGTATTTATTAGTTAATCGTTTATCATTCAAAAAATATAATTCATTGTAGGTGTATTTTTAAGGGCATCTGTTTCGAGTTTTTCAACTATATATGAATTTTTTGATAGTATTAGGCCATTAAAGTCCAAGTCATAATAATAATATTATTATGTACTAGTATATCTGATTTTAAATATCTTACATGAATTACGATATATTCGAAATTCGAACCGTACCGAAGTCTGTTGAATTTAATTCACATATTATAGATTTTTAATTTTTAAAAGTTTTGCCCGTAATGTATAATATAATGTATTAAATAAATATTTTTTTATCGTTTATTTTTTGTGCATTTATTCGTATATTATAAAAATTATAATTTCCCATGGTAAGGTTAAATTCACTGTTGATAATAATAAATTTATTTCGGAGTTTGTTTGTTTTCAATACAAATGTATAATGTTTCCCGCGGTCGTAACGTCAAAACTTTAAGCTATAATTTCGAAAAATGCGTGAACCCCAGCAAAAAAAGAGCAATTATTTTGGAGGGAAATAATAGAATTTGAAATATTGTGTGTTATAAATTATAATATGTATATGCCAATAATTGAAATATCTGTAGAACATTTAAAATAAAATCGAAGGTTTCAAAAGATAGAAAATAACTTTATAGTTTATTTAATGCGCATATAACTTATAAGTTATAACCAAAACCCAGATATTAACAACTTGACTGCCGTGAGACTCTATTTGGGTCTACCATGATATTTTAATATAAATATTCCAAAAATGAAAAGGTATATTTTGTTGTTGTTTGATGTTATATTTCACAAATTTATTGGTAGTATATAAATAAAGAGTTTTTATAGATTTTTGGATTTTTAAAAGGTGAGATCCTGTATTGGATCTTATGGTAGACAATTTAAGTTTTTGGTTATTATGAAAATAACCTTTAAACTGCGATTCCAAATAGAATCTCAAAAATATTCTTTATTACCATTATATATTATTAATATTATTATACACCATATATTATATTAAATTTAACCATAGCAGTATAAATTAATATCAACAATTTATTTATTACTAAAATAGGTATTTATTTTACAAAAAAATATATAAAGAGGTATTTATGTATAAAGTATATTACTATTGTAGGTATTCAATTTGTAGTAACTTTAGTGTTGTTCAAAATAATTAAATATTGCAATTTTTGTTTGAGTAATAATTATCCTAAGTAAATTTACACACAAAATAACAGCATGAAACTTTTAATTATAAAAATGATAAATGATAATAAACATGAGCAACGAACAAGAGATTTCGCCATCAAGTCCGAATTAAATCAGCAAAATTCTCTGGTCAGAAACCTTCTATCTTCTTAAAAAAAAAAAAAAAAAAATGAACCAATTTCCTCAGCTACACTGATAGTTTAACAGAAGGTTGGACTAAACTCTATAAACTGAATCGACGTCTTCTCAAGAAAGCTCCCGCAGAAAATCCCTTGCGCGACAACTTCGGAAATTTAATATATGGCCCCAAACAAAAAGCTGAACTTTTCGCAGAGGCCATGGTCGAACAATTTCAAATCCCCACCACTGAACAACCCAAAGACGATTTCATAATTTCCTCAGTCCAAAATTACGTCTATGATTTCACAATCACTCAACACTCATCTTCTTCTCCCTGGGCGAAACATGTAATTTTATTCGTAAATTCTCAAACAGAAGTGCGCCTGGCCCGGATAATATCTCAAATTACACCCTCAAACATTGCAGCAAAAAATGTATTCTGCTGCTAAGCAAAATGTTCAATGGCTGCATGAGCACGGAATACTTTCCATCCAGATAGAAACAAGCTTTGGCCATCATGCTTCCTAAATCCGGGAAAGATCTTAAATTTCTATAAAACTACCGTAACATATCATTATTGAATACTCTTTCAAAGACTTTTGAGCATCTCCTATTATCTCGGCTAAATCTGCACTTCTCCTCGAAAATCTGCCCCGAACAATTCGGCTTTCATCAGAAACACAGTACGACCATGCAGCTAATAAATGTAGGTACTCGACAATATTATCCTTCAGAAAAACAAAAAGCTTAACTCCTAAACTTATTATCAATCACTCCACAATCAATTAGTCCAGCGAAGTAGTGTATTTAAGTATTATCATCAAAAATAAGCTAAAGTTTCCAAATGACATCTAAAAGTCCGTCATATCCTTTTTCCACCAATAAACAAGAAAAACCCCATGCAAACCAAACTTTATATTTATGAAGCTTATATCTATCCCAACTTATTATACACCAGCCCAGCCTGGTCCGCAAATCTCTCCCAAAACAGTTGGTCAAAGTTAAAAGCAATACAGTTAAAAATTCTCTGAATAATTACCGATCAATCCTGATTCATAAGCAACCTGACCATTCAAAAATCTGCGGAAATCATCTCAATACAGGATTCCATCAAAACTACCTCTACCATCTTCTAAGCCGAAGTCCTCAATTCTCATTTCTCTCACATTGAAGCCATCTCAAAGCGGCCCACAGTAAATAATGCCGTTCTTAACAGACCTATTAATTTCTAATAATTTACTTCACTCCATCCTACTTTAACAAAAAGCTCAAGTAACAAACTCCAAAGAAAACTCCAGTCACATATCCAACACTCTGCGAGGAACATTAGGTTGGCACAGAGAACTTTACATAAAGCAAAGCAAGAAAAAACATTGGTAGTGCCAATCTCAGCACCAATATTAGCAATAGTAAAATACCAATATAGTAGGTATCAAGTATATATCAAGTATATAGTACCAATATCGGAATCGGAATCAGATAATTTAAAATTACAATTGATTAATATTTCAGTAATAACATCGTCGTTCATATTCATGACAACTTAATATATTAATTAGCAAAAATTATAATGTTTAATGTTTGCAATATCGACCTTTGTGGTATGTAATCACAACATGTATTATCACAAATTAATCACATTATCAACATTGAAAATAAAAAAAATCAATTTTGAACATATTATTAATAATTATCATCTTAAAATAATAGTAAAAAATGTATTGCATAATATAAAAATATTAATTTTAATTAAATAACATAACTTCGTCAAAAAAATAATTTTTTAGATTTTAATGACACCCTCGTGTAGTGGACACAATATAATTTGACTATGCTATACAATTTTTTTAATAAGATTCCATACGAGATCTCAATTTCTTAAAAAGTACTATCTGAGATCCCGAATGGAATTTCGTGGAAAGCAATTGAAGTTTTTAAAAAAATGCTTGACAATCAATTTGAAATCAAGTGAATTAAGTGAATAATAACATATGTTTAATGAGTACAATTCTAAAATAATTTATAATTTTCTATTTTCTGTATTTGTTTCTTTTTGAATCGAGGGATGTAAATCGGGGAGAAAATCCTCCTGTATTTAAATATGATTTGAATAAAAAAAAAAAATATTAAGAAATTAGTCTAAGAATAATGTACCTATATAAAAGTTTATTTATGCAAAGTTATACACGCCACTCGTTGGCTTTTCTGAGACCTCGAGATGGAGATTTAAATTATTCAAATGGTATACACGCCGAGAAACGAAGATCGTTCGCGGACGGCCCAAATTCATAAAGGCGGTATTAAACTTCGGGAAATATAATACAAATAATAATAATGAAAAAGATCGAAAAAAATAATGCAAAAAGGAAAAAAAAACTCACTTTACTATTCCATGAATTTTCATCAACAGAAAACTTTTGTTTTGTACCTCCTGTATATTATAATATAAGTTTAAAAATATAATTCTCCCCACTGTAAGAAAAATATACCAAGAAATATTAGATATTTACTCGAGGCTTAATTCGTCATAGCGCGATTTTCAGTGTAGGTATTTGTGAAAAAGTTATTAAAAAAATGACTGTATAAAACCGTAAAAACTATACAATAAATATAGATTCATTATTGTACCTGCCATTTTTATAAACGCTCATTTTATTTAGGTTTGTATATTGTAAGTAAATGTTCATGGTTTTTATTAAATGATCATATTATATTTTAGTGACTGGCAACGAATTTTAAGAATACATTTTTCAAAGTAGGTAGTTTTTTTTACTTATTCCCTTTTTTTAGCGCACTATCTAAAATTTAAAGTAGGTATGTATGCTTAGTTCAATGCATTACAATTTTTTACAAATAAGCAAAACTTGAAAATTTGTTTTTGTGTGACATAAGTGATTTGACGACGCCTTGATAATTTACCTTTAATGAAATTAAATAATTAGGAAGTTGTAGGTAATTGTTCATAATTTAACTGGATAACGGCAAGATTTATAAGAGTAAGACGAAGAAATCATGGGCATATGTTGAAATAAATAAAACTGTTGAGTGGTAAAGTGTCATGTTTTGCCGTACAAATAATGTTATTATATATCGAAATAATTAATCAATAATTTCTTAAAGTATTTTAATATAAATTAATATTTCTAAATTTATTATGGATTATATTATTTTATTTAGTAAAGGTATTTAATATTTTTATTATCTTATATTCTTATCCCAGGGTATAATGGAGAATTTTACGGTTCTTTTTTTTTTGGAATATTCATTAGTATTAAACGTTTAAATTAAAAGTTATGACTTCAAATAACTACCAGTTACTGTCCAGTATTTTGTTTCCAAAATAATATAGTTAATTTCTAAGATCTCTATACATTATTTTCGATGTGAGAATTATTGGAAAAATGTTCACTTCAAAGCCAACATTTTTCAAGAAAATTGTCTATAATATGTGTTTTATCTTGTTGGTAAATAAAAAAAATTAAAAGCAGGTTCAAATTATTAATTTTGTCCACATTTCCGTATTTGAATACACTGTATATGATAGGTAGTAGTTACTTATACAATGTATAAGTTAAT
Organism: Pemphigus obesinymphae; assembly: GCA_025469235.1. Lineage (NCBI taxonomy): Eukaryota > Metazoa > Arthropoda > Insecta > Hemiptera > Aphididae > Pemphigus > Pemphigus obesinymphae. The sequence continues at coordinate 39,937 of JAIPRL010002056.1, read as the reverse complement.
TAAAATTGAGTCATCATATTTATTTGCTGATCGTTTAAGCAATACTTAATCAGGTTGGGTTAAGTATTGTTTAAAATATACATCATTTATACATTTATGATTGATTGTTTTTAGCACCTTGTTTTATCGAATTATTTTAATTAATTTATATACAGAACAGTATGTACAAATATTATAATACTAACAAAGATAACGTTTTTAAAATAGTTTCACGTAAACATTATGTGGTACTAAAATAGGTTAAACAATATAATACTATTGATTTTGTTTTGTTGTTTAATTATATATATATTATATTATTATATACCAAAACGACTTTAGATCAAAGTCTGAATTTATTTAAAAAACATTTTTTTTTTTTTTTTTAATTTTATTGTCAGAGTAATTTTTGAGATTATTTTTATATTAATATAATTTTATGTATAAGTATACCTATAGCGTATATAATTAAAATTGTTTTAACGAACCACGACAGAAATATGATTTTAACTTGAAAGGTTAGTGTGTTTATACATATTTCTCAAAATAAAGAAAATCTCAATTTTTTTTTTTTGTTTTGTACCTATAGGTATAAGTTTTAAATTATTCAAAATCGTATTTGTTTTGTATACATTTTATGAAAAAACACGACATTTATCAACCACAAATTTAAACCCCGTGTTCAAAACGTTTTGAAACAAAAAATTAAGGCAACGAAAAAAATATATAATTTGTCCTCTTGAGGCAAGTTGTGGTAAAAAAAAATCACTCTAGCTTACCTCAAATTGGCAACCCAATAGTGAAAATTGATTTTATATTTAAAAAAAAAAACTTTATAAATATAATACCTATATATTTACATTATTCCATCTTCTATACAGTTTCATAAGGAATCCGCAAAGAAGGCATGATAGAATATTTAAAAAATCTAATTATCCAAATATATATTAGATACATATTGTTTCAATATTTGTAATTTGTTATTTCCGATGGTTGTCAAGTCTGGTAACAAAATATATAATATAACCTAACTCTTCAATAAAGGGAAATATAACATATTATTTTTTTTATAAAAAGTAGTAGGTATTATATATATTATTATATCATTATATGTATTATAAACCACAGAAATTGATTGAAAAAATGAGTATTTTATACTTTAAAAAAATTAACCCTGTATAGATATATTAAATATATTTATGGATATTTCATAGTAATTTTGAGTTGTAATTTTATATTTTATTACATAATAGGTAAATTTGTTGTTCGGGTAATAAAGGGATTTCGATATTGTTAAAGAATACGGCGATCGATCAAAAAGGATGAAGAATATGAACATTAAATATGAATAATTATATAATACAAAAAAAGGGAAAATAAGGGACTTGACGAATGGGCCACCTGCCTCAATGCGTGTATATAGCTATAGAGTAATACATCTCGTAGACAATAAAATATTTTAAATCTAAGTACGTCATTAATTCTTGAATCTGATGTTAATCTATGAAAATAACAATATATATAATTAAAAAAATTCACTGATAATTATCTACGTCATAACTAATTTACCGTCATTAAGTCAAAGCCCGTTCATAATATTGAAATCTAGAGTTCAAATAGAAAAATATAGAATTTTTTAAACACAATTATTAGTTACAGCTTAATTTATATATGTATATTGGTTTAGAGCTTTTACTAAAGTTCGAAAAATTAATCCTATACGATGACTAAATTGCATTAATTGTAATAAAAGCTGAACGAATCATTTGCACAAAATATAATTATTAGTTTATTCAATAATATAATATATAATATTAATATATTACAATATTATATAGCCTACCTGTATATTATAAACGCGTTAAAACTAATTATAAATATATCTAATTAAAACAACGATAAAATAAATTTATCAATAATAATTATTGCAAACATAGAATAGTTATATAACATATAATAAAATAATAAATTATAATGAAACAATTATTTAAAAAGTCCCCCAGGATACAGATGGTAGAATTTGATTCTTGGTCCCTTCGGTCCTAGGACAGAATAATTTATTATTATTATTATTTTAAAATTAAAAGCAAAGATAAATGATTGCATTCAAAAGAAGATTCTGAGTGAAGTTTGGTATACTTGTATAATATTATTAAATATATAATAATAATAAAGTAGGAAATTTTATTTATTATCTTGTTATTTCTCTTGAATTTATAAAATATTTTCGTTATATATATGATATAAGGTAGTTTTTCTTTATGCTTAAAAAGAATACAGAGAAAAATCCAAAAATGACCTCTTTAAAGTACTTACTAGAATCAATTTGCTATCAAAAAAGCTCTTTACTCCAAAACTAAAAAATACATGTTAAAACCAATAAATTTCACTCAGAATTTAACCCACTCCAGAAAAAGTGTAAATTAAAATTTTTTTTTCAATTAATTTTTCAAAAATGTATTTTTTAAAATTATTTTTAATTTATTAATTTTTGCTATTTGTAAATTTTAATGAGTCAACCATATAGGATTCGTAACGATTTAACATATTGTTTTTAACAAATTAATAATATTGTTATTTTATACACATAATTTGTTCGGCTTTTACTAACAAAATTAGCAGGTATACATGTTGAGATTATCAGTTAGGTCTTTTTATTTAGTAAAAGCTAGAAAACTACACATAAATTCATATTTACTAATAAATACGGCTAGTGAAATCTAGATTATCGACAGTTATTTAACGTTCCTATCTAAAACTGGTAATATAGTATAATGAATGTATATTTTAAAGTTTCCTTGAAAAAGTAGCAAATCGTTAATTTAACCATAAAAATTTCAATTTTTTTATTTTGTATATTATTCATAAATATACTTTTTAAATTATTTAAAATAATGGTTTTCCTAATCGTCAACTTTAATGCGTTAATAATAGACTCCATAACGTTTTGACATGTTTTTAATATATTTCGTACAAATGATTTTATTTACAAAAAATATTGTATCTCGATACAAATGATTTAGTCAGTTTTTAATAACACCATTTGTACGTTTTAGAAATAACTATTGGAGTTTGTTTTCGTAAAAACCGAAAACTATACGGTCAAAATGACGACAAAATTATCTATATTTATTCAGTGTAATAATAATAATTAATAATGTATAGATTATAACTCATAATATATAATGCATAAGTACTTATAAAGTTTGCTTAAAAAGTAGAAATGGAAATTTGTATTTTAATTATATCATTTATACATGTACTTTTTAAAAAATTATTTTTAATCATTAATATTCATTAAGGCAGTTTGAAAACGATGTATGATTTCATTGATTTAGACCTAAGAGCTTGACAAAATTAAGGCTATACTTAGAATTTTCCGATTTCAAAACTGAAAATATGTTAAGATTCTATAGGTATTCTTTATTAGGGAATGTTGGAAACAGAAATCATAAAAAAAAGAAGATTTAATTTCGGGGGAGGGGTGGGCGAGGGTATCACGTCCTCTGTTTGGTTTTTAGGAACAGTTAGAAAAGTATAAATAAATTCAGCTTTTTATAATAACCGTGGTTAGTAAAATCTAGGCTTAACCAGTCGGACGGACAAATCGACGACAAAATTATCGATAGTTTTTCGGCGTAACATTATTTGATGATACTTACCTGTATATAATGTAGTCTCCTTAAAAAAAGTAGCAAATTGATATTGTAACCATGAATACAATAATACCTATTAATGACATTGAGGTAACCTAGTTAATTAATACAAGACCAATATTGATTATCAATTTTTACACTCATCATTGGAATTTTTTAGTATAATATAATAATGATTACTAAGAAACATGACTATTGCATTTGATGAAGGGTAATAGGCTGTGCACTAATCTAAATAAACGTTTAATTATTAGACAATTCAATATATAAGATCATTAATATACTTACAATATTATGGTAAATAATATACGATTAAAATTTTAAGTATGGTTTTTTGTTATTACTTTTTGTGTTTTAATTGCTGATTTATATAGAACTATACACGGTGAACGGTGTTCGTATATTATAATAATATACGTATACGCATATAAGAATATTATACTTAAGTACCTATATAAAGATTATTTTATAATTTTTGATAAAATTAAAACGAGAGAGATAATTACGTAAATTATCATTTGTATGATTAATCCATATTGGGCCAAACAGCTATATGTTAGTAAAACGAATGTTAAATGTGTTCATTATTATTATTGTTATTAACAACGAAAATTATTATTTATACTTTATAGTACCTAACGAAAATGGAACGACTAAAGGCCTCTAGTTAGCCGAGTAGTCTCTCTATACTCGCTTGTATATTATTGTTCATATTGTTTTAAACAGTCCTTTGGATTTGTTTATCGATACGAAATTCATATAATTTTAGGAATTTAACAATCAAAATTCATTTTCATGTTTTTACTGGGTAGGCAACACTGCAGTTGGTAATTTAAAGCGCATTTTGTTTTCGTTGAATTGTTTTTTGATCCTTTAACACGAATTTGTAGCTTTTCGAAATGAAACTTGACTGTTACGTGTTCCAAATTTAAGTTTCAGCATAAATTTCCCTATTATACTATATTATGAACGTTTTCTTAATATTCGCATTCCTTTCAATGTTCCCCGTATTCATTCATCTAAACCGTTCCATATTCCATTATCTTCGTCAAAATACGTTCATAACTCTTCAATTATATCTCATGCAAATTGTTAACACTTACCCTTATATTTTATTTTTAACCACCTAGCCCGGTTTCCATAAAGCATTTTAAATAATAATAGCCTCATCCAATATTTTCTTGTGGTTTTTGTATTATTATTAATTGTACACGTTTTATTAATTATTCCTGTATCTTTTGGACCTAGCTTGTAACGGTGTTAAATAAATATTGCCAAAAGATAATGTAGTGAATTTAATTGTAATTTCTGTTTCAAATGTAAAGCTTTTTTCGTTATTTTACTTGGTGAAGGTATACACGATACCCAGTTCATCTAACCCACAGGGATCAGTTATCATAAACTAAATCACTGATAAGAAATTACACTCGTTCCACAGCATATATCACTGATTTCTTAGATGATATATCCACTAATGTGAATGCGCTATAAGGTAATATACAGACGACATTCCCTATATCGACTGTGTAAGTTATTTGATAAGCTCTACGGTTAGTTTGACAAATCGTATCAAGATGCAGTGAACAGCACTTTTTCACTAGATCGCATTGTATATATACTATAGACTAACCATTGCACTGGACAAGATAACCGTTATTATGTATTATTATTATATATTGTACCATAAAAATGTGTACAGATTTTTTATTCATTGCAAGTGGCAAGCACTTTCCAAGAGGCAGTCAAGTCCTCAATATTGTAGGTATGCCTCTATCTTATTCTATATGGAATGCGTGGCAATCGGTGCACATGCGCAATATAGACATCGTGGAATCACGAACGCATGCGCATAAGACACAAAGGATACGAGTTGCTGTATATGTGCAGAAGAGACCACAGAATATGCGCAATAATAACGCGTGTTTTCGATATGTTGGCCCTCCCTCTCATCAATCCCATCCTATGGCTCTATTCATAGTAAATCTGAGGCCGCTGTACAAAGAAGTAGGTTCGAAATTTTGAAATAATCCCAAAATTTCAAGATTTATTTTTCATTAAATACGCGGGTGACACTGTTCGTTAGAATTTGCGTGATAAACCGAAATGCAATAATGTTATGGAATTGCTTACAATCAATCAAATTACACAATTCTGGCAAACAGTTTAGTCATTGAGTTATATTTAAAGAAAATGTCGTCTGCCTGGGAGAATTCATATACTATACAGATAATACAAGTATATGGATGGGGAAATTGGCCATGATATTTGATTTTTATCATTGGTGTGTGCCCGAACATAATATATACGTTATCATATATTGGTAACTGCAGGTAAGTGTGGTTAAGGTTATATAATATACTATGATAATCATGGTAACGTATAGTGTGTTATTTAAAAAAAAATCTAGACAGCTAACTAGTGATGATGATATTTGAATAAAACTAGGCACCATTTAAATCGAGGCTAATGTGTTTTATCATTTATGAGTTTATGCGATAACAATGATTATTTTTTATAGTAGACACTATTTATTTAGAATGCATAAAACAAAACATAATAGTTTTCAAACAATAATGTTAGTAAAATGTCTTGTTGTATGTATTCTACAAAATTGTAGTACAAAACAAAATAATAACTTGTTAACTCGTACACTCATATATAATAATGCACATTGGATTAATTTTAAATGGCGACCGACTGATTCAACCAAATACCTCTGAGGCGGTGTGCAGCAGTAAATCTCCAAAGTGTATGGAATTCTGTTCAGTGGACCGTGTGTTTGCATTTCCCCTTAGAGATGCGACCAACTAACAACTTCAACAAGAACACCAATGGTCGTCGTGTTAGGCAGCCAGATAAGCAGAGGTTCTTATCATTTATCGCACACTGACTACGGATATAATGATATCCGACCATTTTTGGTGACACGTAGTACGCATTCTCTCCAGGCACACAATACTATACGGTCCGTTCCGATTTAATCAGCTATTCCGTGATTATACGCTATTCGCCTCAACTACGTGTAACCGGGGTGCGGGTATATACCAGAGTCCGGGTCAGCGTCTTCGGCAGCTATACTGACCGGCAATTATTCGCTATACACACATACGCGTATACGTTCATGATAGATACACTATACACGCAATATATACATAATATATAATAATATATTATTTCCATTGCAGCATCGCAATCGTCCGCTGATTGGGCTCGTTCCCAAGCGGTCAACCCGGCACGGTATAGGTACATATACCTATTATATATAAATATTCGTCAAGACCGGTAGCATAATTTATAAATAAAAATAATGCCTGCACTGCGGTGCACATGATCGCAATGTTTAATTTTGTCATTTGCATCCCGGACCCGGCGACGGACGTCAATCAGCAGTCGCGCACATGTCCGTCGCCGTATATACCGGAGGAACGGTTGGCAGCAGCTGTAAGTAGGTATAGTCGCTGTAGTCGGTCTCGTCGACGCGGATTTCGCGTCCCATTGTCCTCCACGTGTCTGTGTGTAAATTTGTACGTGTATCTGTGTAAATATGTGTATTTTTTTATACGTGTATGCGTGCGTATGCGAGCGTGCATAACATTACATGCCCGAGAAATATTCAACACCGTACGGTAATAAATCAGTTCGAAATCAATCAAGAATTACAATTATACAATAATATATACAATATTGAATATATTGTATGCGTATATAGTACTATGTATTATATACATGTACCAGCTCGGACACGATCTCATTACAATATTATCAATTATCATAATATTATACGTTGGTATTATATTTCTCACTCTATTCGCTACGTATATTATTACTAATGTATGCCTTAAACATAATATGTTATATATTATTATTATCACTCATTGCGCATTTCATTCGGTCACGTATTTTTTATTATTTAGTGATGAGATAATAACAATAATCTAAAAAAAAAAAAAAAACACCAACCAATTGTGCCGAAAATCAAGGTTGGGAAGTACACAATATCTATATACCCAATTAAAAACGAGATTTTTCATAAACATTTAACAATTATAACTAGGTATACAGAGATAGTTGATTTCAAATATAATAGCAAGTGATTTTCGGTGGTAGAGATATGATATTTACAAATTATATTAGAGTAAAAACACGTATTGTAAAATCCACAGAGGACGATATATATTAGTCGATCAGTGTATTTTTAAATATTAACTATCAAATAAGTTATAAGGATTTTAAATTATTGAAAAAAGTCGTTTATACTTACTACTCGAATAACTGGATAATTAGAAAACTGCAAGACCCCAATGTGATATTGTTATCACTGAAATTTCATAATAGATAAAAAGTGGTACTGATACACAGAACCACTTATAAATTACTTTGAAAATGGTATTTAAATATTTTTTAATTATTAGAATTTTATTAAAACTACTTTTTTTTTTTTGTTGATATTGTGTTCAATTTCTAAATTCTTTGATTTGAATTCAACAAGACAAAAATAAGAATGAATGAATTATTTTTTAACTTAATAAAATTAATACCTTATCATTTAACTTTTAATTTAATTAATTTAGAGATATTTAAAGACTTTAAGCGTATACGCTTAATATATATATGTTATTATAAGGTCAGTATGTATGTATACTGTATAGTGGTGGTTCTTGATAGACACTGAAAGGGGGGGGCAAACATTTTTTTTTTCATACATTGATATACTTTACTTCTAGGTTTCAAAATATAAGTGTAAACACCTTATATCTCTGTTATTTTTTGGCCATTATTTTAAATTCTGAGCGAAATATAATTTACAACGATGTTTATTTTTCCAATTTTTCTTTGTTAACAAATTTTCTGCCAGAAGTAGTGCTCCGATCTTTAAAAGCTTACACTGTTGTCGGTAGCAAATTACATCTAGTTGGTTTTTTAAAAAGGTGATTTTTCGATTTTCTCAATGGTTTTTTAAAGCGTATGGAAAAACTACCAAAAAATGATGAAAGAATGGCAAAAATATGATTTTGTCAAAACAACATTTTTTCATTTCTTCGGATTTTAAAAATCAGTACAGACTATTTTTTAACAACAACTATTTTTTATTTACCTCAATACCAGTGATTTAGACAAAACATTGGAATCATAATTGTTTATTTTGAATAATTTATTATAGACTATAGTCATATACCCGTATATTAAATAAATGCAACCAATAAAGATTTAAAAAAAAAGGTTAAGGGGGTGCGATCCACATATCCCTCCTTCGTAAAACCGTCACTTATACTGTAAATAAACTTGTAAATCGTTTGTACTAGTTATATAGGAGTGGGGATAAAAAAGGAATGTATTTCATATCTTTAGGAACGAGGAAATGAGATCGAATTACTTATAAACATTGATGGAGGTTCTTGAAACGGAATCTTGTTTTAAAAGATCGATTAAAGAACACATACATTCATAAAGGAAAAAATATAATATATTTTAGGAGTTGGTGACAAGAATCGCGGAGGGGAAAAGAGAAAACGAGAGGAAGTTTTCGATCGTTCGACCGGGTTGGTGAGCCGAAGGACAACCCATCGAGACCGCGGTAACCACCCGTGGTATAGTAATTAAAAACACGAAAAAAAAAGAACAAAGGACCCGCTTTAATTGCGCGCCTGCTCTGTCCTGAGTTTTAATTAATACAGCGAGCATGAGGGTCTCGAGGCTCCGCCTACTTTCGTCCGGACCACACGGGTTGCTTTCTCTTTGTTTCTCTCTTTCTTTTTCTCAATTCACTGTATGTTTCTCTTTCATCATTATTATTGTTTTTCTTTTATTCATCGTTTCGAGAAAATTTTTATCTCCATTTTCTCGAGCTGCGGAGTCAAGCATAATGTCGAAATTTTAGACTTTTGACATTTTCGTTTTAATAATTTTAGATTTTTATCTAAATTTTCAATTTATGGGAGAATCAGAAAATTTGATTCCACGATATCAAATCCTTTATCCTCCCAAACTCTACGTAGAGGTGGGCAATCAAACTTATGGATTTTTAATTTTCGAAATTTTTGATTTGGAATTTTTCTGTATATAAATACCAATGTTATTCCAGATTTTTACATGATTCTATCAATGAAAAAAAATTGATACACGTAAGAATATAATATTACAATATTTTGTACTATATATAGGTATATAGTATTTATAGTAAAGTACCTACATATTCTAAAAAGAGCTATATATTTTATACTTAATTATAATAGCTACATGTATAAAGAAATAAAAACAAAAAACCGGATAATTTTTTTTATGAAAATCTAGAAAAATTAGTAAATAATTCAATGCGAAAAATGAATATATTTTCAACAGAAACGATATCTATTGGAACCGTGTGATTTTAAGTACCTAGGCATTATATTATATGAACAGTATAAACTTAGTGCAGGACGGGACAATGAAGTGGCTAATTTTTTAAATAGATTTTTTCGATAACGGTTGACGTAAGGAAATTGTATTTGATATAGCATTATAGTTAATATACTATATATATTATATATATTATATAGTATACATAATATATGGTACTTAGTACCTAAATATGGATGCGTGGAGGGAAAAAAACGCTCTTTTACAGTAAAATCGTTTTATAAAAACAGTGGTTTTCGCATTATCTTCAAAAAATTTGATATTCCTCGTTCACCTCAATTACCAGATTTGTCAGTGTGTGAATTTTTTTCTGTGAGAGTATTTAAAAAGTAAAGTTAAAAAAAGAAAAAAATTCGAGTAAAAGTCTACAGTATTAGTTAGACAGTATATATATATATAGTTATACATTATGTAGTGGAAAACAGTAGAAAATTATTGAAAGTGTAAGAAAAAAAATAGTCACCGAGAGTAAACAATTTACAAATCTACTTAAATTAATAATTGATTTTCATTTAAGTATTGTATTTTTAAAATCCATCATTTCGCCGACCCACCGTGTATATTTTTTTACAATAATTTTGTCGACCATCCTCATTATCTCAGCACCTGCATACAATATAGAAGTCGAGCGCTCATTTTGGACATGATATCGTTTTATATGAATGCTCTCTACATCATGATTCATTCCCAATCTCCGACTGTACATTTGTCAACAAGAAAACCAGTATAATATTTTTTTCTTGAACTTCTCAATTGTCCAACATTGAAAAATACAAGTACCTATTGTATTGTCTATCAAATCATTGTACATTTCATACTTATTATAAATTATATATAGTATTATTAGTATTAATATATTTATAATTGATTAAAAACTCAATTTATATTCAGTGCCGATTCAGTTTATTTTATTGATCATCATTTCTTATAATACGCATCCTTGCACAGTTTTTTTTTTCTCTAAAGTTTCAAAAGGGATAAGGCTCGTAGGATAGGATACTGGTGAGTGGTACGGTATGTATTGAATTTAAATATATCTATACAATATATGATTTCTATGTGTATTAATTAAATTGTGAGTTATTAAAAAGGTATTTTTAGAATTAAATACTTATAGTTAAGATAATAATAATAATTATAAATATTATATAAATATAATTATAAATACACTGTGTCGGCGATTTATTGAGATTCAACGAACTGAGAAAGAAAAATTAATATTATTATTAATAATATCCAACAACTGCCACAGCGAAAATATCGTACGAAAAAAAAAATATATGTAAAAAACAGCGTTTCTAAAGAAATTTGGAAATGAACTTCATTAGACGAGTACTGGAGTAGATACATATCATTATCATGGAGACCATATCGGATTTCGTAGTTGAATTTTCTAAAAAAAGGGTCGTTTCGAGACGAATAATAATTATTATAATGCAGATACATAAGGCTGTTTGCACGCATTTTTAAAGGAAACGAGACGACGTAATTTTGTAGAAAAAAATATAATAATAATAAATGAACGTATTTATAAGTACTTTTTGTATATACGTAATAAAATTTTAAAAGTAAAAAAATACCCGAATGGCTTGTAATCTACTTCTTATTCAATTTTGGAACCAGACGCAGATAAAAGCGCACGGTATATATACAATATAATGATAATCTCTGTCGTTTCATTACGACAAGACTGGCAAAGAAAAACTGAAAAAAAGAAAACTAGAAATATCTTTAATGTTACATCAACGTGCGTATATACTTTGTAGCCCACAAAGCGCAATTGAATATAATATTTTATTTTATTATTTAGTATACATTATTTTTATCTTATTATATTAAATATATTATATCAGTTGAGAATGCAGTGCAAGCGTTTCACCTTTTGCTATTATTACTAATAATATTATATATCATATACTGCTTAAAATGATCCAAATTATCTCAGAAAATACAAACATATAAACTATAATACTGATGAAAATTAATGAGTGAAAAATGCAGTACTGCTTTTTAATTTTCTATATAAGATAATAGATAAGCTGCTGATAAGCGGACGTTACTAACAAATTTGTTGGATATTTTTGGAACATTTTAAAAAGTCGTAGGACGCTTAATAAATAGTTATAAGCAATTTTCTAAAACTAATGTGGCTTTTTAGAAATATGTAGTGAAATAAGTAGGTATCTGAAGTTACATTTAAAATATAAATATTTACATAGACAGTTATATGAGCATGATTAAAGGATCAACACTCTGTATATCGAGACGTAAAAAGTCCGATTTTTTGATTCTTTCAAATAATTTATAACCGTTTTTGATAATTTATGATTAAAAATTTTAATATCCATATAGTTACCTAAATATTCATTATTAAAATTCGAATAAAAAAAAATCAGGCTTCTTACATCCAACTGTACATTTCTTTTCTATAAAATGTTGGTAATTTTTTAGAGCTTTTACTTAAAGTCACTCGGTAAGCCGTATCTGTTATATTGGAACAACTTTAACATGTTTTTCTGTAAAAATTGATTGATTTGCGTCATCGTGTGTTTCTCCGATAGTTAATGGCAACTTTCGATATCAATGCTATATATCATACTATTATGCTATAAAATAAATAAATGTTTAAATGTGCAATTCGAAAAGTTCATTTTTTAGTATTGTGTCCTCTTAATACGACGCTCAGTGTCTGTGTAAACTGTATTCACTATCATTAAAATGTGGTGTATTTGAGTGATTTTTATTTTGGGAACAATATAGTTTTTAGACATTACAGTTAAAATATTAAATAAAGTTCATCGTTTTACATTTTCAAAATTTACGAATAAATTTAAAAAAAATATATGTATATAAGTATAATATATGTAGGTACTTATAATGTCTGAATAAATATACATAATAGTATAATGCATATATAAATTTTTGAATTCAAAATTATGTGTTCTAAATATTTTCAAAGTGTTTTACCCAAGTATATATGAAGCAGCGTGTTGTGTTCGGAAGCAGCAGCGCGATGATTTATCTATATATACTCGTATCGCAATAATATCATTATCGCACCACGGTAACGAGTCACGTTTACAAAAACTATATGGTACTTACTACCTACTTATACATACTCAGGTATATACTGGGTAACTGGTATATACGGGCTTGCTCTGCCGCCAAAGTCCAGTTTCCCGAACAATGGCCGTATAATATTTTTCATCGTAGGTATTTAATAGACGCGCTCTTCGAATATTAGGATAATTATTGTTCGTTTTTTTTTTTCTTACTGTTTACTTATAATATATATATATATATTTTTTTATCATATTTTTATTATTTTTTCTCATTCCTCCTCCGTGCATACCGATCGATATTCAATATTATTATAAGGTACTCGACAATAAATCCGAGCACATGTCCGGCACGACTCGAGGAATGTGGTCGTCGCACAGGCCATGATAGATATTATTGTATATTATATATAGGTAGGTATCCTATATGCTATATGCGTGTATGTACATATATTTATAGGTTATATATTACCTAACCTAACCTATAAGTACTTTGATATACCTAGGTATAGACGGCGGTGACTATTTAAGTATATTTAACGTGATATATGGAGCGTCGTGCGGATATATATTGCTCCTAAAAGGAGCATAATATTATTAAAACCGTCCGTTTCTCGTGACACTGATGACGACCACGACGTGTGCCGTCTCCGAACATTTATAATAAATTAACCCCATATATATATATATATTATATACGTGTGCGAATCGTGTGAAACAATCGTATTATATAATATAGAGCAGGTCTATACTGTATCTGTAGTCGCGATCGCACACAATTTTTTTAGAAACACGTTTATTTATGGCGGAATACATTTAGATACATATTATATAGTCAAAGATGGACAAGTTAATGACAGACGTATCTATTAAAATCAGTCAAGTTATATAAATCCAAAAGTTTATTCGGATAAAAGTTAATAGTTTTTATTTTATTTTTTATAACTTTTAATACATAATTATAACAGCTCAACAATTACAAATACATATAATAAAAATACTAATGTTAAATTACGAAACCGACAAAAAGGACAAAGGAAATAAATAACAAGAATAACAGTTTCAATGGATATACGGTTAAGGATATTAGTAGAAATTGAGGGAGAGATATCGAGATTAGATAATTTTTTAAATAAGTTGAAACGTTCAAGACAGTTAAAAAAAGTTAATAGTTAATGTGAAAAAATTTTAACTCATTGTGCGCAGTAAACTGTGTTGAAAAAAAGTAAATATTTTCATTTTCCATTTATTGTTATTTATGTAAATTAGTATATGAATCAGTAAAATCGTTCAACAAAGTGTAAAAAATTTCATATCTGTGTTTTACTTTTTAAAATATTAAGTAAATATTCTCATTTGTTAATAATTAATCATAATAGAATTTCGATTAAAAATATAATATGTAACGAAATTGCGAAAACTGGTTGATAATATTATGATTTTTTAAAAGTATAACTTCTTAAGCGTTATACTTAAATTGTATTAGTTAGTTAACGCTCATCTTTATAATAATTTACATATACAGATAGTATCCTAGATCTATGTAAAAAAATATCTATGGGAAAATTATCCAATGAAAATATTCAAGGAAATAAATATCCAAAAGTGAAAGTGTCAAATATCAACATATACTTACCTATAGATATCCATGCGTAAACATGATATGGATTACATAAACTGTTTTGTGAAAATACAAAATGCAAATTATTTACATGGAAAATTTTGGATTATATTTTCGAGAAATTCGTTTTTCTGAAATTCGAGTAGCGGTACATTTAAATATTCAAGTAGGTATTCGTTGAATCATATAACCAATAATCATATTATATAAGTATAGTGATAAAATTTAAAATGATTTAATATATTTTGTAATAATTGTATATTGTAATATATTGCTTATAATATTGCAGTCTAAAATGTCCAAACACGTATTTTTATTGATGTTTCTAATTATTGTTCGAATAACAATGAATATAGTTATTGTAATGTGACAGTGGAGTATACTTGTGACAGGAACTGGAACGGGACCTAAAAGAAACGGACGCTAGAGGTGATTTGAGTGCGTATTGCGGATTAATTGAGGCCAAAATTCAGAAATTTTCGTCGACCGGCACCGAAACGGACGGAACCGTTAATAAGGTTCCAGTCCCAGCAGGTATATTCGAAACGACTTTTAATACATACTAGGTACATGGTGTTTGAAGAATTTATATGGGGCAGTTAAATGCCTATCGTCATTTTGCCACCCCTGCAGGTCAGCGGTCATCAGCCGAAAATTCGAACGCTCCCGAGTTGCAGTATAACATAATCGGCTGGTATTATTGTACATTTATTTTCGACTAAACATATTATTATCTATAAATTGTAAATAAACGTTTTTACGAGCGCATTCTTGAAATATATTACAATATTACACGTATCGAAAAGGGCAAATGAAATATTTTCCTGGGCTATAAAAACGGGGCCGAGATGATCACGTACACCTTATACATATGGGTAATGAATTAACGTGTTATTTTACGATCCACGTGCATAATAATAAGGTGAGATATCGATTCGATTTTAAAAGTCAATTTCCTTTACTTTATTTTTCGGCGTGTCCAATGAGCCGAAGGACACGGCGACCAGCATATACGCGTCACCGGTCCGGGTGGCCCAAGTCGTGGTGGACTAGTATAGTATATATACAGTGTGACCGAGAAGATTTATCGTTACGCGGTCGTTAAAGTCGCGCGTGAAATATAAAAACCACCTGTCGGAGAGAATCCGCAGGGCAGAGATGTGTGTTGCGATTCGCTACGTCTCCTGTATAGCATAATAAAGGCTCGAATAATAATTACTGTAATATTATACGACTCGATCGTAAAAAACCAAAAAAAAAAAAAAAAAAAACTGAAATAATAATAACAATAAAAAAAAAAATAATTAAATAATTGCAAGATAATATAATATTATAATCGTTGTTGGCACATCTGCACTGCGTATGTTATAATACAGCATGTTTCACGCAGGGATGTTATGTAATATGTTAATAACAACAACAACAACAACAACAAAAATAACAATGGTTTTGTTCAAAATAATTCAATCGCCTATAGTTGAAATATCGATTAAAAAACAAAAACGTTCGTTTAAAGCTGCAAGATTTTTAGTACTTACATTTTAAATATTTGTTTGAAATCGTAAGATATATTCAGATTTCATGCGGATTAATATAATAATCAATTTGCGTATTATTTTTTGAACAAAAGGACAATGAATGTTGTAAAATATTATAAGAATAATATAGTTAAGTTTAAAGTTTTAATTGATAAATCTACTTGAAATTTTAATGTTGAATATTCCGTATATAGTTTGATAATGAATGATAAATAGTATCTATGAAACTAATAATTGGGTACATCTTACCGACTATCAATAACCGACTTATAACTATCATTGGGGTGGGGAGGAGCGAAACCTGAACATTTAATATATTAAATGTTACAATTAAACATGTACGTTACTCTAACAATTTTAAAAATATCTTGAAAATCGGTAAATAGTTATAATATTCTTTCATTGTTATTAACATTTTTCCGACAACACTTATACATATAGTACCTAGTGATCCACGGCCCACGGATGCCCTCAGAAAATGTCATCAGAATAGCAACCTGCGTCGTCAGTCGTTATAAGGTGGAAAATACGCAAACGAGCAAAAACAAGCAGAAAAAAACTAGTAAAAACTTTTTCCTAACAAAACCCATCAAAATAAACAAAAATTTAGTTATTAAAATACCAATAATTCGTTTGTTTTATTGAAATATCGATTATTCAAACGTTTTATCAAAATGTCTACGATTTATTATGTTTAACGAATCATTCGTGTTGCAATTCGAATGATTTATTAATATACCGACAATTCGAATAATTCTATTGTACCTATGTGTCTATAAATCATTCTGTTGTGATCATCTTTAGTTCATCGAGTCGTAATTAAAAATATTTGCTATGTCATAAAACAAAACCTGTTTGAAATGTCGATCAAACGTTTTAATCTTAAAAATGTTGTTCTACCCCGGTTTTTGAAAAAAATGTGATTTATAATCCTACGGTTAGTGTTATGTGATTAGTACAATTTAGATTTTATGACATTAAAAAAAAAAAAAATTATAATACTTAGGTAGGCAAAAATATATATTTTTTTTCAATTTCAATTTTCTATTGGAAATATCACTCCTATATATATATATATATATATATATATGTATCCATAATAGTTTGGTATATATTATTATTGTAGTAAAAATCAATAACAGCTCACCACATTGTCTGTATATTTAACGAAATTGTTTTCATAATAGTGTACGAAAAAACAAAAATAATGTCGAAACGCGTTGTATAATATAATATGATACACGGGTGTTTGTTATGTTTACTTCCGTGTTATATGTATCTACAATCGAGTAATTATAAATTCCCCCTCCCCAAGTGTATTTTTTTTTTTTTACTCTTTTCGAAAATGATTTATTTACATATGTTATATATATATATATATATATATATATATATATGTATATATAAAATAGTGTTTGTGTACTAAGCACGCACATAATACACGTATACAGAGGGTGCAGAAATATATATACTTATTTATGGAGGTGAATAAAAAAATACTGTTAGTAACGGGTGTCACTTTGCTTGTCGGAAAGCCGGATACCGGTATAGTGGATACATTGAATTTGAAATCAATGATAAATCATTTATTTTAATAAAACGATTTTGATACTTTATAAGTAAAAAAAAAAAAAAAATGTGGAAAAATTGTCAAAATGTTATGACATGCATATAATAGTACAATACATACTCTGTCACGATTTAAAATGTCTAGGTACCGCAAGTTTCCTTTTTCCCCCAAACTTAAGATGTCACTTAACATGTTTGAGAGTCGAAGATGGTTCTCGGACAAACAAAAGACGGACGGGACGGATAAATTGTATATATGACCGGATTGCAACAGAAACCTTCCGTTGCCAATGCTAAACATCTCGTTGACAACCTTTGGGATTCTAGCCGCGGACCATGTGTGCCGAAACATACCGAAATATTAATAATTATAATTACACATTTTTAAAAATTATTTAGTTGTATATCATGTCAACTATCAGAGGCATCATTTTAGGGGAGTGGGGTGGCAGGGTGTGTGATAGAACAACTAAGTTAAAAAATTTAACAATTGCATGGTGCTCCAATGTACCATCATAATTAATTTATTTCACTTATATAATAATATATATTATGTATTAAAAATAAATTATGAATTACATATATATTACAACATACATACATTATATATTATGAATATTAATTTAAAAATGTTTTTTTTTTTTTCGTAATAATATGTTTATAATATTTACATAGATACCTAGATATTTATATAATTATATAATATATATATACCTATATAGGTATTTTTTTTTTTTTTTTATAATACCGTCTGATGAAGTGTTAAAATTGGCCTATTCAAAAACTCGCACGCCCGGAAATAAAACTGATATGACCACTGATTGTTTAAACCTTTGATAAGTGAAAATTTTTTTTGAAATTTATGACTTATTATATTTTGACATGGATGCATTTGCGTAAGGATAATAAAATAAAAGTATTGAAATAATGTCGACGAGCGATGTACCTACCGGATTCCTCACCGCACAATATATGTCAATAATCAAATAATATCGTCTACCTCTATATAGGTACGTATAGTAGATAATAATTAGTGTACAAATTTTAATTTAAATGAGGTGAATGCAAGTTGGAATTCAAGTTGGGTATACCTTGGAAGTTTAGATTTATCGCGAGACTAATAAAATTCAGCGTTTTCGATTCGCGCTGAATATGATAATCACATTATAGGTTGTTGACACAGGTATTTCAGGTAGTTTAGTGTATTATTATTATTATTATTATTATGATTTTAGATTTATAAATGTACGGAGAATAATAATTACTAAGATTATGATATATATATATATATTTGTATTAAATCGTATGTGTGTATATAACCTATATACTATTATAACAAATATACAGAGTTGTCGAATAAATATTCAAAAATATGGAATGGTGTAGTATTTAATTATTAGTGGTTCCATCGTCTTAGGTTCGTATTGACTACAAATATTTTTTTCAAAATTTCTACGTAGTGTCATTGTAGAGCGTACACGACAAAGCGACATACGTGTACATAATTATTTGGTGTTGTTATTAATCGTAAAAAATCTCCATCGAAGACGATAAAAACGGAACACAAAGAGACCCGAGGAGTAGTAATAAAACGTAAACGATGCGAGATCGTTTTGTGCTTTAATTTTCGTAATAAGAATATTATTGTGTATATGGGGATTTCATTTTTTTTTTTTTTTTATATTTGTCTCCGTTTTATGTTTACCGTGTTCGTGTGAGGGCATTTTTAACATTAATATTCAACATTTTTCTCGGGGTAACTAAATACGGGAAAGAAGTGAAATTAAATAATTCTACGTGATACGACAAATAATATAATAAAATACGTAAAAAAAATATATATATATATATATATATGTATTTATATATAAAATGATATACAGTTTTTCTGTTTTTTTTTTTTTTTTTTATTATTATTTAAAGTATCAAGATAATATAGTTAATGATAAAAGTATATAGAATATAAATGATTACACACGACGATAATCCTCTTTTTAGTCGTCAGGACGTTATTTTTTAGTCGTTAACAACACTTTATACACTCTGAATAATGCACAGCACATACTATTAATACATATTTTTCGTAATTATTACATAAAATCACATTAGGATTTTAATGTATTGATGAAATTATGAAAACTTATTTTTAATTTTAAATTATTGTGATAAACAATAGCTTTGGATTAAGTTTTTTAAAAATTAAAAAAATTTATGAATTATTTCCATTTTCTTTTATATTTTAAACGGTTACACTATTGAAGTTATAAATAATTTTAATCCATATAGAGTTAATTTAATTAATGTGATTTATTTGCTAAATGTATTAATAAAAAACTTGTAGTGTAATCTAAATATTTCAAACTGGTTATTAAGTTTTTCCGGTATAATTGTTTTAAAAATTACACAAAATAACGGAGAAAAATATTTATAAAAAAATGGGACATTTGATTTATAAAATTTAAACAGTGTTTTCTTAACTCTTAGAATTTTAAAAAATGTACTTAATTAATGTAGGAAATAAGCGGCTCTTAATAATTATTATTATGATAAACTATGTCTGAACTACATAATATGGATTTCAATCATTATACTTTAATCATTTGTTAATTAAATATTTATAATGTTTTACATTTTAAAATTATCATTATTTAATTTAGCTGAAGTACACTGTAATTTTGTAAAAAATAATTTTAAAAAAGTATTCAAAATACATTTTTTTAAATACTTCTAATACGTTTATGAATATCTAAAATATACATAAGTATTTTTTAAAGGGTTAATATCCATTGAATAACTATATAGGTACCTATTTTAGATGTATTCAAAATTTTATGGGCATTTGATGAATCCTAATCCGGATTTTAAACATTATTTTTGAACATACGCATTTTAATTTCGTAAAAACTATATCTAAAAGTACTCGAAATACTTGAAAAATACTTTTAAAATAATATGTATTCGGAACACTATTAAAATATTTTAAAAGTAATGACTTGGATTGAAACCGGTTTTCGAAAAATCGGTTATAACCAATGATTTTATTTGTATTTGGACAATGCTTTCCAAGCTCTTCGAAGGAGGGGAAGGCTTTCCCCTATTTGAAGCGGAGCTTTTTCACAATATCTATAATGGTATTAAGATACAATGTAGGTACTATATATTGACGTACCTGTCAGTAATATATATCTACGTATACATTATTGTTAGGTATGTGTTTTACAATACATTTCGAATAAACAATTTTCAATAACGATTTGTTTTAATTAGTATATACCTGCAAGCTCCTCATTAAAAATAATATCGATTAACGGCTATTATAATGACGCATAAGTATATATTGTCGGAATAATGCGCACATAAGCTAAAGGTCAAAGTTGTATTTTTTAAAAATGTCAGTTTCATTCGTTCTTTTATACCACTTAAATAAAAGTTATAAAGAATTACGTAACAAAGAAATGCTTATCTCATTTAAGAATTTGGTCCGTCGTAATGTATAATGCGTGTATAATTATTATTCAATAAATTGCTCGGATAGAAAATTATAAGTTCAATTTCTAACATTTTACGGTTTTTTGAAAACCTAATACTAAGTTTATTTTTATCGTTTTAACTTTCAAGTATATAATCAATATAATTCAAGTAATCCGTGTAGAGAGCATTTCGTTAAGTTTTTATAGAAAATTGATTATAATATAGAAATTATTCGTCTAAATAGAAGCTACCAAAGTGTCAAAATATTATAAAATTTCTGCCCTGAAATTTTAAAAATTTGACATAGAATTTTTTGAAAAGAATCATATAATGCAAAAGTAAGTGTTTATCTTTAAGAGTTATAGATGTCACATAATGAAAAAAAAATATATGTTTTGATTTGATTTATTCAATATCATCATTTTATATTTATTTATTTCTATCATTTATTTTATATTATATTCCTAAACATCCAGTATAGTTTAATTATATTTCTAGTATTATTTCTGAAAACTAAAACGTTATTATGTCTTTTTATTTAAACGTATATATAATTATAAATACAGAAATATTTAGGGTTACAATATATATACTACAATTATTGATATTTAACTGAAAAATAACTATTATCATTATTTTTAACCATTATAACTTTTATACATTTGCATAGTTAATGATGATATGATAATGATGTCATTGCTTCCAACACAGGTGGACATTTTTTTACAATATAAAACTATTTCCGTTACACCATGCGGTAAGATAACATAACAGAATACGCAAAAAAAATTACGAACATAGATAATCCTAGATCTTGTAGAATAAATAAAATCTATATTTTCTAAAAAAAATATACTAAATCCTACACATTTATTCACTAAAACTGAATCCGGGACCTAGAGCAGAACTGTTTTTTTTGTAATTTTCTAACAACTGGAACCGAAAAAGTTAACCTTTAAAAGCTATAATTTAAAAATAAGTGAGGAAAGTCCACTCTGCGAGTGATCTAAATCCCCAGTTCCCAAACGTATTTTAAACAATAATCAAAAAAATATTATAAAACAAAACGAATGATATATATATATATCTGCCTACAGTAACTAAATCAACAAACTCGTAACAAGTCGTAACTATAAAACATGTGCTAGTAAATATGGACAGGCGGCGGACATGAGGTGTCTTACGTACGTTTAGAGACCCTTAGAAACTCAAGCCGAAACTGTTAAAACACCGTACAAAACCATAAAGGGTCCAAGGCTTGTCAGATACAATTCAAGAAAAAAAAAAAAAAAAAACCTTGGAAAAATCAAAAGCCGAAACCGTCGAATTCAATACCGGTGAAAACCGGTTCCCGTAAAAGCGTAAAAGCCTAGCGATTTCCGTTTCGCCTTTCGTACGTCTTTTTATATGCGAATTCGTGCCAAAAACTGTCTGCGAAAATCGGCTACAGATTACGTGCGTCCCGGATGCCGTACTGTACGCCAACAGGTTATAACGCGCGAGCGCCGTTGATATTATCGGCCCCGAATGATTTGTCGTTACATTTCAATTGGATATCGTAAAAAAAAAAAAAAAAAAAAAATACTTCGACTATAAAGTTTAATGGGTTTACTCTGTATATATATATACACCATACTCATATACACCGAGTACACGTAAATAAATTCCATTTGCCCGGTTATAACTGTCATATAAATATTATATTTAATCTACAGGAACGTCCGTATACGACACGATATTTTGCTCCGAGATACTTTGTCGAACGTTTCGTAATTTAAACAGTGTTGCACACGATATTGACCGCGTCAATCCTTCCATCCTGACGTATATCGTGTGCATCATATTTATTGTTAATCTATCTTTCGAGATGACGTCTTATACGTTATATGTTTACGATATCATTAACACGTCACATTACACACGTCTAAACTATCGGCAGATATACATCGGGTGTGTGTATAACTGTGACAACATAACGACGACTAGGTATATATTACCTTATAATATAATGTATACACGCGTACACATCGTACAATGATATGCCGACCGACCAGATGATAATATCATCGTCAATGCGTATGGGACCGAGACGATAGTGTATAATATATAGTGTGTGACGAGGGAGCCGCACGTCACGCGGATGACGATTTTCGTGT
Organism: Pemphigus obesinymphae; assembly: GCA_025469235.1. Lineage (NCBI taxonomy): Eukaryota > Metazoa > Arthropoda > Insecta > Hemiptera > Aphididae > Pemphigus > Pemphigus obesinymphae. Next base: position 16,492 of record JAIPRL010002056.1, on the reverse strand, counting down.
TCACGGGAAACAAACGAAAAGGCATTCAAAAATTATTTCGGTAATAAATCACTGTCGTACAATAACAATTATGAAATGTACGTATACATGTATATTTATTATTATAGCGTACGGGGGGATAATATATAATATTGTTCCTCCTTGTCCTTCTCGTATACGCGGATTTTAAATTGTCAACAAATAAACATAAATAGGTAGGTAGGTATGTAGGTACAACGAGTCTCCAACCCGGGTTTGACCAGTGGAGGATTTCAATTAACCCAAACAAAACATCCGCAATTCACTTCTCCGGCAAAGGCATCTCTAAAATCCCTCTTCTATCGATAAAAGGCTCCAAAATTAAATGGTCCCCCTCTATTAAATATCTAGATAGGTATCCAAATAGACAAAAACCTAAACTTCTCTAAACACGTGAAACTCCAAATAAACAAAACCCAAGCAGTAGGTTACCATCTATTCCCTCTACTAAACCCTAAAAGTCCCCTTTCCATAAATACCAAACTATACATTTATAAAACCTACATGCGACCAATTCTCACCTACGCCAGCCCAGCATGGGAATCCAACATCTCAAATTCCAGCAGACGCAAAATCGAAGCGGTCCAATCAAACACCCTTAGGAAAATCTGTGATCTCCCACGGTTCGTTAGCAACCACTCCATCAAAAATTCTACAAATATACCTTCCCTCACCGACTTCATTGCATCCTCATCCTTATCCTTATCGCAATCCATATCCTCCTCTCGTTATGAAAGCATCGTTAAAATCTCCAAACGCCCAGTATAAATTCCAGAAAAATTCAAAACCCCCCTCTAAAATTCTAAAACTCTAGGAAAAACCCCTAAACAATTATCATAAATCCTTCTACATCCGACCCTCTGTTTAAAAGCAATCGCTTGGCACAGAGTATATTAATCTTAGCATAGCATAGCGTACAACGAGTATGAAAAAATAAGAAAAACTTATGTATGACATAAGTCACAAATAAAATATATTATAATTTTCTAAAAACCAAAATAAAACAAATATATAAGTGATTCGAAAATAAACATTATTAAAATAAGTCAGTTCATATGATATTAACGTCCGCTATAGATATTATATATTTTATATTGCCTGAGCCAGGCCTTCCGATGTACATTGCACTGAAATAAGGGCCGAGCATAAGAGGAGATGTTCATCAGACCGAATTCTGATGTTGTTGTCCACATTCGCATAGAGGCGTATTTATGGTGATAGTATAGTGAGAGGGGGTGTCTAGCCGGGTTTAACCTCCTCTCCACGACAAACATTCCATCAGAAATTTCTAATTGGGTTTTTCGATATTCGGATAATTTTAATAATGGTTAATTATAAAGCGAAAAAAAATTATTTTATTATTATGCATAAAAAATGGCGAAAATGAAAAAAAAACAGTACTTAAAACATGCATACATAAAAATAGATTAGGGTTATTTACTCGTAATTTCAGAAATAATGGTTGTAGGGATTTGTGTCTAGTATACATAGGTAATATGTGTTTTGGTATTTTTTTATGTCGTATAATTTTAAACAAGATTTGAGCATTTCTGGCTATTTATTGAAACTATTTAAATTTTTATGTTAAAACAGTTGATATATTAGGTTTTAAGTATTTGGAATTTAATACAAATTTGCTCGTATGTCACTATATATTCATTATACAATATATTCAAGAGCAGATTATACGATTGATTTTTTTTTTTTTGGTTTATTTTCAATTTTTTAAAACAATTCTAGATTTTTGAGAACATTTGCACAAATAACAATTTCCCCCCACCTTACTAATTTAATTTTAAAAAGTTTTTTCACATTACTAGCGATTCACTCAAACGAACTTTAAATTCATCACTGAACATATTATCATGCTTAGTTGTACGAGTATGAAGAACACGATTAAAGATATATCTTTAATTAATCCGCATTATTTCTATTTGTGATAATTAAGAATATTATTATTATAAGATTTGTATATTGTACACTTTTTTGCGAAACTCTTACAACATAATAATTAATTGTAGTTAACCAATTTAATGCCAATTTAGTACCATCCTGCACTTAAGTTATGCCACTATTAGGGGTGTGTGTATGGAGGAAGGGCTGGACATATTAAGGAAAAAGGTACTTGGAAGAAAGGACCTGGATTAAAAGTATCTAAATGTGTAAGCAACAAAACAAATCAAATCAAAATCATATTTTGTGCTATGAATTAAAATAATTTATTATTTATAAATAGTTTAATCTAATGGCTTTGCCATTGTAAATCTATCTCATATCTCCTTCATTATATATTCCTAAATATGACTCTGTATTTTTATAAATCATATTCTGTGATAAAACCCTCAATACTTTCGTATTCTGTTCGCATCCTGTTAATTGTTCATAGCAGTTTTTGTCCGATGAGAGATATTGGATAGGCTGGAAAGGGTTTTCGGATTGTGATTCAACATTCTACAATTGTAATCATGCTTGTTCTGGATGAAAAATTTACAATTTAAGAGACAACTTCACCAGTATTTTTTTTAAAATTTTAAGTATAAATAAATTACTAATTACAGTGATTTAAAAATGTAAAATATCATTTTATACCTTCGATAATGAGCTGAATATTTAGAAAAGTTTAAAACCCCGACGAGATTGTCTACACATTTTTTTATTAATTTACTAATATCTAATGTTTTTTTAATAATTAATACTACAATAATTACTATAGATTTTTATAGTTCTTAATTTTTTGTTTTAATTGCCTATATAGAATTATATGAAAATTGAGTATTAACATCTAACTTCAAGTGTATGTGATTTTTACGTAGGTACTCACGCCTTTTTATGCCCTCTCAAATAAAAATAAAATAAAGGTTACGCTTCTGATATAATACGACCTTTTTTACGCCTATTTTCTACCTATACTTTTACCGTTTACGCGAGTAAAATATAATATATAGTGTTTCAGCCTTTTAACTGAAAACTATTAATTTGATTTGTAAACAAAAATAATCGTATAAAGTTATAAAATATGTATTTTAAACTTTAAATTTTAAAAACATATATGAACTAAATTTTAAATGACAGTCGAGTAAAAACATCCGATAAGTGAGAAGAGGTATTATCGCGTCGGTCAGCATCTGTCCCGGAACTTCTCTCACCACTCGTGTGATTTCGTCCTTCAATTCATCAAAGGTTCGTGGCTTGTATCGATAGACTTTTGATTTTAAGTGATTCCACAAAAAAAAAAAAAAAAAATCGCATGTTATAAAGTCAGGAGAGCGAGGAGACCACGGAATGTCCCCAAAGCGCGAAATGAGAAGTCCGGGAAATTTTTGGCGAAGAACTACCATTGAGGTACGAGCTGTGTGTGATGTTGCCCCATCTTGTTGAAACCACACTGACACAGACACGTCGTCGTTGAAACTCAGGAAAATAAAAAATGGGTCAGCATTTCGGTGTAACGCTCTGAATTTACAGTGGTCGTTTGTCCTCGAAAAAATAAGGGCCAATAATTTGCGTTGGGCCCATTGCACACCAAACTGTGACTTTTGGAGTATGCAAAGACCATGCAACTGTTGTGGATTTACTGGGGACCAGTGGCGACAATTTTGCTTGTTGACATAACCATTAAAGAGGATATGAGCCTCGTCACTCATAAACAAAGTTTTCGAAGGACCATAGTACTGTGAACGTGCGTTAATGCACACTCCACACCATGTTGACAACTAAAACTGCACGTTATCAGTTTTACAACGAGCCGTCTTTCACACCGATTGGACTTCCCCACTTGAAGTATAAATAATTTTAAAAACATGCGTTTGTTTCGACAGACCCTGTATATATATATATATATATGTACTATATATTATATAGTTATCAATACGTCTTCAACGTCGATTTCCGTATACACAGTATACGGTTTTTTTACGCACAAAATCATATAATATACGTATATATAGTTTATAGTACGTATTATTACGTAATGGACGAAATAATTACTTATATAAAACGAATAAAAAAAAAAAAAAACCACCGCGAGTGCTTTGTTTTATACTCCTCAAGTATATTATGAAAGTTCGACCGCGGCCCAACTGCAGCAGCAACAGCAGCAGAAGCAGCAGCAGTAGGCGTGGTGGTGGAATGTAATTACAGTTATTAGACGGAAAGGGCTTATATAATTTATCGTCGAGACCTTTTAATTTTTGCGTGTATCCATCGAATGAATTTTAGTTCGTTCACGTTATATTTTATATAGATATATGTATATAATATATATACACCTAGTGGCCGTATATACTTCTATGAGACACACGCACGTACGCCTATATATACATCGGAGATTGAATAATTAATCGTCGTGAATAATGAATTGAGTAATTACACGGCTGGTTTTGGACTTATTGTTTTCACAAAGTCCATATCAACCCTTCACTCGACATAACATAACCCTTTCTCACTCGGTTTATATATATATCGGATGCCCACCACTTCCTCGTTATTTATTCTCCCTCTCACTCTCTCTCTCTCTCTCTGTCCCGATATATACTTCCATCATCAGTCCGATCGCCAATAATATAATCGAACCGTCTCCAATTATACGTGCATATTAAAACACGTACCTATACCCCGCCTTCGTATTATATACCTTCCCCGTCCACACCGGTTTCGGTGTAAATGCAGTTGTAAAAATTAAGGTTATAAACGCGATCGATATCGCCGGGCCGGGGAGCGCAACCGATACACGATATCATAAGTGGGGAGGGGGGGTGGGGGTCGGGGAGGGGGGTGGGTAATAAATTGTTATTTTCAAAATGGGACTCGCTAATTATAATAGGGTTCCCGTGCTATAGAAACCAATATGGCTAATGTTTTTTAGCCTCTTTATTATTCTCTGTAATTTAAACTGAATATATATACTCTATATACGTATATATTATATCGACAGGTCTCTAGAGTTCAATTTATCGTAGTAGTTTTATTGGCGATCGAAAAATCGTAAAAAAAAAAAAAATAAACAAAAGTAATTAGGTATACATTATTACGTATTATACGCGGTAATAAAAATGTTTATACTTTATATTGGTAAAAAACACCATAAGTATATACATTTGAAAAGTCTAAATCATAAAAGCAATTACATAAAAAACTACAAAAAAAGAAAGGAGCATTTTAATTTAATGTAAATGGAGACCCCGCGAGTTCCACAGAAATAAAAGGTTCTATAATCTATATTATATGAAAATTCAGTAGCAAAAGAGGTTAGTTTTATATGAAATGCATTTGAATATTTATTCAAAGTAAATTAATATTAATATTTATCAGCTTATGCGATATCCACGAAACACGTCTAAAACAAGAGACTAAAAACTAGTTTTATGCGAATATTAAACACCGGCGCTGCAATCAAAATAGAATCAACATTTTATATCACGTAAAGAAGAACTAAATATGTGTGACGTATTGTTTTTATTTTATTTTTTTAAAGTTATTTTAAATTAAGTAATTAACTGTTAAACTAGCACGATTTTTTTTTTACATTTATAATACAAAATTGAAACAAGTAAAAACAAAAAATAAAAACACTACGGCATACATTAGGTTCTCTCGTATGTGGTAATACAATTTTTTGTTTTTTTTTTTTATTATTGTAGCTCCAGTTTATGTTCATGTAATCATGTAATAGGTAAATGGTTTTTTAAATAAATATTGTGATAACATAATAATTAAAAAAGGTACCGACACAGTACTAAAATTACTTTTAAAATATATTTAAATATTTTTAAAATGTTGGATTTTCATTTTTTATTAAACTTTATAAAAGTTGCTTAAACAGAACCCCTTAAAAGCGGATATATGATGTATTTAATGTTAATTAGCCACAGAACATAGTAGAAGGGACACTTGCCGACAAATTGGGATTCGGACTTGATGTTATATTCATATTTCTGGGATTCGCTGAAACTGATGCTAGATTAACGATATATAAAATCAAACACTCGATTGACGTCACAAAGCTATAATAATGAATTTTTACACGATTAAGATAACATTATCGTAAATCGTGTATTTTGATTCCCATCGAACAAATAGTCGTTTTGTGTTATCACAACATATATGATCGCATCTATATGGTTTAATATAAAATTGTCAATATCGGTGCTTTCAATGTCATAAAAATATCTTCATATCCATCAACAAATATTTATTTAATTATAGCAAATCTTGGATACATACTATCTTCTTCACAAATCTCTATAATAACTACGGTATTATTGTTGCTATCATATACATAGTGCCCTTAAAATTAACCCAGGGAATAAACCTCACTGGGTCAATGTTAAAATAGTATTCACAACTAAAATATAGTAAATTAAACCAAATAATTGTTAACCAAAATAATTTAGTAAATACTAGTTTTTCGTAGGGTTTCACTTACATTCGATCGGTTATCCAAGTATATAAACTTTGTTTATCGTAATATTAATATGTTCGCTGCTGGTCACAGCATAGAATGATTTGAATCAGTATGTACACTGATACGAACACGTACGCCAAAAAATTCGTTCGATAGTTTGAAAAGTATCTTAGTGTAGTGTAGTTTAACAAGGACATTTCCTTAGCAAGAACTGAGATTAGAGGATTCGACATGATATGGCAAGAGGGTGTGCAGTGTCTTCTTCAACAAGTAATAATAATAATATACTCGTATAGTGGCAATGTATTTGAACTTTTTGCTACACTGGCGCTACCTACATTCATTTATAAATACTACACCTATGTGTATTTTGTATTAGTACCTGTAGTCTTTATAAACACACGTAGGTAGCGCTAACGCACAAAAAGTTAAAATACTTGCCGCACATCGCCATTGTAATATAATATAATGAAGATGTGTGTGAGGTTACGTTACAGTTAAGTATATTATATTATATACTTTTAGGAAAATACACCGCAAATCCACCTGTCATATCGTGTCAAATCCTCCATATCTCAGTTTGTGATTATCAGATTTATGTTACATTATGACGTGATACTGTTTATCAGAATTTTCGTGATAACATCGAGTTGTTATGACGACCAATTAATTACACAGTTTCTGATCTGACATGTTGGCTTTATGTTAATCTGAACAAAAAACCGTGTTCGTTTTGTGATTCCACTCAGCTATCTTTCTATCTGAGCTATACCTTTCCCAATTTCAGTATGCCAGAGGTCCATTTCGATTTAACCATAGAGAAATGAAATATAAAATTATATTTACGGTTGATATACACCGAACGAAGCAGTCAGAAGTTCAGAACGTCTACACGGTGAATATAATATGTATAATTATCAACCATTACATTTTATGGACACCTATATTTCACATTTATCCCCCATTCAATGATAAATATTACACAATATATTATATCATTTATCACCGAACACTTTATTTTAATCACGGGCTCGCGTATCGAAAAAGGCAATATACGAGATAATTGTATTATTATTATTATTATTATTATTATTATTTTATTTTATTTTTTTTTTACAGATTTTTAAACATATAATAGTAATAAAAAATGTTTTTTCTTTTGGTCTGCAGGTTACTATGTCGCTTGCACTTTTGCTAGTTTCATTTATTATGTTCTATAGGTACTCCCCAGGATTTAACTTATTATGCGGTTATAGTAGTCTCTGGAAAATGTCTGCGTGGCCGTATAGGTACATATTATATACTATAATATAATATGGTGAATTATGTAGTGAATTATGTATATGCAGAACTCCTGCACGACGTCAAAGCCTGTGGGATTATTTAAATCATAATATACATGCATACTATATGTATATATATATGTATTAGATACACGGGTACCTATTCATTATGATTTAATTTAATATGTGCAACTATATACACTTATTGTATATTTAAATCTACCCATCGAATTTAAAAAACCTAGCATTATAATATAGTAGTACTAGAATATAAAATTTCTATAAATGTTTAAAATCTCGGTATATTGGAAATGATATATAGGTAGGTTGGTAGATATATAGGGAGGATATATATATATATATATAGGTACTTATTTGGATTTCGTCAGAATATTATATACAATGACTATAGAATTTTGTATACGTACACAAATTATAGATACTTAAAAATTTACGGAATTTAAATATCTCTAAAATAATAGCGTTTTAAATAATACATTCAAATACTTTATAGTAAAATAGTCTAATAATATCTTCAAAAAAAAAAAAAAAAAGCAAATTAATTTGAAATATTTAAGATAAAAAAAATAACAATTAAAGTAGATAAGTACCATTACAAATATTTAAAATATATTATAAATTCTTTACTTCATTATATACCTATACGATCAACTTGCACAGAAACTGAGCATAACGAAACGATTATGAATTTAGTAAAATTCAATAAAGTTCATATATAGGTATTATTACAATGATAATAACATTCCGTATACCTGTCAATAATTTCATATTTTTTGTAGCCCAAAAACGTCAATTTTTTAACGTCATCATTATAATGATAAACATTTGGTATGTGAAACAAGATTGAATAACGAGTTCGTTGAAATGTGCGCATATAAATACCAACGAGGAAATTTCACGCAATTTATATTATAGAGACAAAATATTATAATATATAAACTAAACAAAATCAGTGATCTAGGACGATTTCTCTAAATGGAATTACTAACAATATTTGTTATTTTCACTCATTGACAGATTATATACATATAAACCTAATATACTTAAAGTAAAAATGCAATAATCTTACATACGAAATAAAATACAAAATATAAAATATTACTTATTTTACGAGTTTAACTATTATTTTATGTACTAATAAAATTTACGTTTAAAAGTACTTTTTATTGTATTCATTTTTAAAAAATGTAATAAATATTAAGAATAATTGAAAAATACGTTACTATATTATATCTATAAAATAGATATATTTTATATCTATATAGTATGGGTGGTCGAACTCAAAAATTAAGCGTCGAACCGAACTATGAAGTTTAAGAGCGAACCCGAACTCGAACTTTCAATTTGTTAAACTGAACTAAACTTTTAGTTTTAATGTCGAAATCAAATATAAGCAAAAATATATATATATATATCGACGAACCTAAAAAACTTTTACAACAAAATACTTATTTTAAAAACGTAAATAAGTAAAAAAAAAAGTAATCTTTATTTAACGACCCTATATACTTTTATGATGAAGGTTCGTAAGATTGGTTTAGTGGCAAACTCGAATCCATTCTAAAAATCTTCGGGTTTGTCTAAGTTCGAACTCAGTAATCAAGTTCGATTCGTTTCGACTTTATACTACTTATTAGTGAAGTTCGACTTTTGAAATCGAACCGAACTCTTGAAGTTAGGTTTGATTAGAACTTCCAATTGTTTGACCCACCTTTACTAAATAATATACTATACAATGATTTTTCAAATAGTTTCAAAAAGTGGAAAATATTAACAATCGATTTCTATATAACATATTATTTAATACTATCAATTTCGGAAAGAATATAATAATATTGTTCTCGGAATTTGATAAAAATACTTTAACTTATTGGGGGGGAATTATGAGTATAATGACAGGATTCGAAAATAGATTTTAGAAGTATATTCGAATTTGATTCCTCAAAATAAAATAACAATTTCGTCAAAGGGTCAATATATTATATTATTCATTAAATACATAGACTATATTATTATATTATAAAATATACAAAATATTCACAATTATATTTTATCCTGTGCAATATAATATGATATATATATATATATATATATATATAGTTATATATATATAATGACACAAAAAATGAGTTTGGAACCATAAACTATGAAAGAACTAATAGAATAGTTAAAAAAAAGTATTGTAAATCAAAATGTTACGATAAAATAGGATTATAGATATACGGTTTATCAATTTGTTTTAACACAAACGTTAAAACAAGGCGAGATCCTTTTCCATTAAAACTACCAAATTTGAAAAAGATCATTTTGATATTTTTCCGACAAATTGGAAATTTTACATGCAATTATTTATAGAAACCTTCAACGCTAATTATGTTTTTTTTTATGAAAAAAAAATCGTTTAAATTTAGTATTTATATAAAAAAAAACACATGTTTGGTATAGCTTTATATTTATGAAGGATGTTTTTATCGGTTATAGTTGCATATGTGAGACGTTTTCAAACTTTTTTATACATAATATTTGATAAGTTTTATGAATAACTACAAGTAGATAATTGACGTTATTAAATAAAATTTGGTGAAAAGTGAAAGATGTTGATTTAGCTCAAAACAAATAGTATAGATAGATACAGAGAAAAATACATATATTTTGAAAATTTGGAATTTAGCCGAAACTGCAGTAGACACGTAACTGTAAAAATAAAAAATACCAACAAAACAATTTTTGTACACCTTAGATTGTTTATCTATATAGGGACTCGGTACGAGAGTTCGTTATTTAATGGCCGAGGAAATACAAATATCTCGTTAGTGGTTCTCCAGAAAAATACATTTCCTATATTCCCAGTGTTTGTGGTAATTGCGATGAAAAAAAAGAAACACACTTTGAGGAGAAAAAAAATGTGTATATACAAATTTTGTGTGTTGTGTTTTCTACAAAATGCAAATAAAATCCAAAGTATATAAAAAAAAAAATATATCCAAATATAGGCACACCGATTATTATATGACGAAACACGTTTTTCCGAAAAACTCGAAAAACTAAAAAAGTTTCTGCTCGGCAATCGTTCGGAAATAAAATAGACACAAAACAGATTTAAACCAATACGTTTTCTCTAAGTGTTTATAATATTATAATATAATAAAAGTTGAATGCCCTAATCACAAAAAAAATTTAAAAAAAAACTGACGAACAAGAAATGTAATACTGACCTAAGAAAATGTGTAAAATTAATAAATAGATATTTAAAAAAAAAATTACCGAAATCTTTTTTATGTATTTGAATAGCTTACTCATAATTCTTTAAACTATAAAACTTATTAAAAATGCTTTAAAACTTTAAAGTTTTCCTAAAATAAAAATAATAAAAATAAAATCTCGTCGGTATAATATATAATATGTGGCTTTTTTTTAAAACAATTAAGGAGAATTTACGAGCGTATTCTAGAGTTTATTTAACTATATTTCCTTTTTCTATATTTATTTTCTTTATTATCAAAATTCAACTATTTACCGTGGTCAAGGAATTTCAAAGTAATTTGTAACTCACTTTAGAGTATATGTAAAATTATTATAATCAAAACGTATTATTCGTTTTTATACAATTTCACTCAGCTTTACTACATAACGAACAGTATATTATTATTCAAAATGTATTATGTTTTTTTGATATGCATTTTTCGTAATTGTCAATACGATTAGCGTATAATATGTAAGTGTAATTAATTAATTTGTTACAATGTTGACTGCATATATTATATGATTGCGAATTCATTTATATAATAATATGCAACAATATCAATAGATTATGTTGCATGGATATCACATTAATCAATAATTGTCGAGTCAAATAATCATTCTAACAATTGGCAGCTAATGATGAATTCTAATGCCGAATTCCCTATATAGAATTCAACATACATTGACCCGAAATACTTTATTGGGAAGGTTTAGCGTTGAAAGACCATCTACTCGAAAATTAATCGTGATCGCGGACGACTTTTGGGGAGGAAAATGCAAGAGGGGGCACTAAAATATTTTTTTTCCTTCTTAAATACTACGCGAAATCAACGGTCGAAACATGATAGTTTTTGAGAAATGTACCTATGGTTTGCCCATGATTGTGACAATTAATTTTTGTCGTATGTATACAATAGGACTCGGCCTCATCGGTAAACCGACGAGGATAATGAATGTTACTATACGCAGTTTATCCGTCCAAGGATATCCGAAAAATTCACGTTAACACATTCATTTATATTATTTACTTATCGGTATAGTGTGCCGTGCGCGCACATGTTCTAATAAACATATGATTATTATTATTATTATTATTATTGGTAGTAATTTATGAGATGCGAACTCATTGTAATAAATAACAACATAACAATATGACGACGAATAATTTCTATTACCTATTCGGTTCTACATATTATTATAATATATTATTGTAGGAGGAGGTAGCTCAGTACACTCGAGTATAGAGACGATATATATTATATATGATGTATATAGAAGGAACTAGGACGTTTTCGCTGTAAAATTGCGATATTTACTCTATATAGAAACTATATATATATATATATATATATACGGTATAATATATAATATCTCGAGTTAATTTTATTGACACTACTCGAAGAATCATAATTTATCTACTATTGCGAATAAGTGTCTATACTGGACGACCATTGTTTCGCACACTCCGCCGCAGTATATATACGTTTCAACTGCGTTTCCCTACCACATTTTTCGCATATCCACGTTCTCGAACATCGTACACCGTAGATACTTATATGGTCACCGAATACTGGATGGGACCAATATTATAAAAACCAACCGTTGCGCCGCAGACATCGTATAACATTGTGTAAGATAATAGCGTGCACACGAAGACGTATTTTTATTTACGACTAAACGGGCCCCCGAGTCGAAAACATACAATTTAAAATATACCCATTATTACTGTATTTAAATAATGTAATAAAAATCGGAAAAACGTTGGTAAGTCAACAAAATGATTACCCGTTGTCAGTCATTGAGTATTAATCGTTATTATAATCAGATACGTTTTTAATTAGGTATATTAAATGTTTTTTGTACGTTTCCGTTAAGATAGCAAGAAAATTAGTAAGCTACACTACATCACATTTTAATAGCCAAACTTTTGATGCATCGACAGCGAATATTTTCAATATTCAAATATTTATTCATCGTTGCACCCCCTCCCCCCCTCTCCACCAAACACTAAATTCCTAGCTACGGCCACTGCGTAACTAAAGTTTGTGCACTTATTGTTAAAAACGTACCAATATACACAAAATACTACTATACTATAATAAAGTAATAAATTACCGGAATAAAAAAAAAAAATGCATTTTATTTTGTTCTGTGGTTAAAAATTGAAATAAGTGATTCTTGCAAAGTGCACGCCTTTAATATGCAACTGAATGTAATTTATTTCATGAATTTATTACTGCGTTGCTGGATATATTAACACAGTAAGAAGGAAAAAGTTGTGTAATCAAAATAATAATAATAATAATTTGACGACAAAGAGTTAAAAAACCTAACTGACTAAACCTAACGTAATTCCATTATAAATATCACAAAAGTACACTCTTACGTATTCATTGGGTTATGGTTAAAATATCGGTTGCAATCTGTTACGGTTAATTCAAATGCAAAGCCATAACAATTACCTATTTATATGTGAAGAGGATATCACATCGATGATTTTCCGTGTGAAAAATAAGTCCCCGGAAAACCAATGAAAATGTATTAATAATTTGGAGTTGGATCACCAATTATTAAAATACGAGTATGTATAGATGACGACGTTTATGGGACAACTTCATAAGAATTTTTTTTAGATATTCCTATGCGAAAAAACTTCAGTTTTATAATGAGCTGAATATTTAGGAAAAATTTTAAATCCCGATGGCGTACATTGTTTCCAAAATTGTATCTATTGATTTATTATAATATAGCTAGGTAGGTATTTAAAAAAAATAAAAATAAAAATAAAAAAAATATCGCGATAAAACCATCAATAAAAAAGTGATATACGACGGACACAGGAATTATTATTTAAATTTAATTACCATTTATATTACATTGTTATTAATTACTTTTTAAATGTATTAAAATATTTTTAACTGTTAGATTTTAATTTTTTTTTTTTTTAATTTCCCACACGTAAAGCCCATTAAAATCTAAGTGTTTATGAACTCTTAGTATATATATATATATATATGTATATAAACGTTGGACAGACTACTATACTATACACCGCAAACACAGGGAGGGAGGGGGAGGTAGGATTTTTGATAAAACGTGAAGAAATACAAAATATACTAAACGACGTATACGTAGTTATTTGGCGTTTTCCGAACGATATTACCTGTACATTATTCTCACCAGCAGCGACAACAAAGATTTTCTCCTGCGTTTAGCGAAACGTTCCGAGTTATCGAGTGAACGGCGCGTATAATAATAATAATAATGTATACAATATAGTTATATATACGGTGTACCTATCCACCGCGAGAATAGGTCGTTATACTCGTTGTCGCCTTCGGTCTTTTGCCGTGTAAACGATATTTTCGTGATTGCACACAATAGATCGATTAATTGAACTTGTATATCATAATAATAATAATAATAATAATAATAATATGTGCATATTATGGAATACACGTATATATATATATATATATATGTTTATGTATTTTACATATAAATACATATATATTATCGTATACGACTATGAGCGCGTATTATAGAAAATATAGTATATTATACATTTGTATATATATATATATATATATATATATCATATACATTTTTTTTCTGTCCAAATTAAATTGTTTTTTCTCGCGAGCATTAGCCGTAAAAAATCGCGCACGGTCAAACGCAATAAACATTGTATTCGAGACGTAAAAAAAATAAACGAAACTAAACACAAAGATACCGTACCCTACCTACCTATACCTCTGCCTACCCATTTAAGTATAATGATAATACATAGGTGGTTTTGTTGCCACCGCTTCCGATACATTCACACATTATAATAATATCCTTATGTATTATATATTGTAACGTGTTTTATAAACTCGCGAAAATACGCGCAAGACGTCTTCGGTTCTCCGGCTCCCAAAATTAACCGACACAATCGGGCAGAAAAATAATGACGACGACGGAGGCGGCGGGAACGAAATCGTATATTCGGCGGCGATTCGTTTTGGAAACGCGCGTTTAACCATAACACCCTCGTTATTTATTCACGGTGTATATAGGTGTACCCATACATACCTAAAAACCATAATGATATGCGTGTTCGATTATTGTTACTATATTTTCATTATTATATATATATATATTAAATTATTATTATTATTATTAATATATTTAAATTCTCAGCGAACTGCGTCGCCGCCATATGTGTGTGTTTTCATACATATAGGCGTACGTAGATAATATTTGACGAATAGTAATACGTGCGGCTATAGTACTCAGTCACTATAGTCTCAGTCCGTAGAACATCAGATTCTTAATCTCGGGGTCTCGTGGGTTCGAATCCCACGTTGGGCGCCAACTTTGTCGTATATATGTCGAGCGTACCTCGATCGTCCAAACGACAACTCCAAAAACGTTTAATATATTTTAGTTTATTTAATGATATAAAAACACTTTGGGTATAAAACATATTAACTTCATCAAAATGTATTGGTATGGTCTTTCTGTCCCGTCCGGAGCAGAAGTCACACACATATTTTATTTTTAATATTTCATTAATAAATTGCGATTCCTGAATAATACAAAGTCAGCGATAGACAAAACAGCCCATATTACAAACACGCACACGCACATATACATATATATTTACAACATTTCATAACACGTGAAATAAAGGTAATACAATGTAAGACACGACGACTGTTCATAATTCATAATGGGAATAGAGGATACAAGTACGTGGTGTGCTTCTAGGCCCATTTCTTGGGTCCGTATTGAGAAACTTTTTGACGACTACATTTTACAGATAAACATTATGCCCACACAACCACGTTAATTTAAAAAAAAAACCGAATTTTTTTATTTATTAAGTAATACTTTTAATTTTAGCAATAATTTCAACCCCTCTCAGTTTACGCCGATATATACATCTTTGTGCAGTCAAGAGTCATGCCACTATGAATTATTATTAAAATAAGGGATAATATACAAGAAGAGTTATTTAAATCAAGATACATTAATGTATTTTAGAGTTTATTGATAAACTTAAAATACATTAATATAACATTTTGAATTCAAACAAACTTATGACTGTTTTTTGCTGGACTACGGTCTATCTCATAAATACAAAACCTATATAGGATAAGGATATGCTTCATCCGCGGCGTGGATTTTAGATAGACTTTTTTGGATGTTTAGTAATGCTCCCAACAATTTCGATAGCCACTGAGCTATATACGGAATCTCATCTCTATTCTACCTTTCGAGTCATATAAAAAATCAGGTTTATCCCAATGTTATGCACCCCCCTCTCACCACCAAACACCTCACCCCCCTCTCACCACCAAACACCTCTTCTACCCTTCTCATTGATTCAGAAATTTCCAAACTAACCGAAATCATCTCATCCACAATTTCGGACTGCACCTCAGTCTTTACCCCTCAGAACCCCAAACAGGATCTCCCCCAAAACATCCTCCGCGAAATTTCTCGTAAAAGGCGTCTCCGTTCTAAGTGGCAAAGAACC
>JAIPRL010002055.1:0-67402 GCA_025469235.1 Pemphigus obesinymphae | reverse complement strand
GATAGAGCATATCACGGGACACTGCCCGATCCGAGCTTTCAATGGAACAATTAACGATATCCACGGCGTTTCAGATGCGGCTCTGGCCTGGTTGAGATCACTCGATGTTCTCCTATAAAGGGTCATCGCACCATACAGAAGTCACCATAAGTTTGAATAATTATACTAAATCTTTATTTTATTTTATTTTTATTTTTAATTAAGTTTATTTGTTTATAATTTTATTGAGTTGTAATGCTTGTTAAAAATACCATACGATAATAAATAATAAATAAACAGGATTCATCAATATTATTCCAGAATCTTACAGATACATCTATTTCATAGCGGGATTAAAAAAAATTTTCTTTATTCTAATTATTGTATAGGTATATATTTTAACTACCTTTAATAGGTATATGTAATTTTTGTACGATTTTCAAAAGTATTATATAAAAAAAACCTTTGTTCGAATAAATGTACGACTTCAAAACATCAAATGGAAGTTCTACTTCTACTACTTTCTTTGCGGCATTTTTTAAATAATAATCATAATTGATGCTTGAATTATCTCTCTAGGTTAAATAATCATCTACTTACATATAAAAAATTTAGTTTGTATAATGAATAAAAACTATTTTTCGTCGTGATTCAATATAAGTAGGTATATCAACTAAATAAAGAAAAACCTAAGGTATAACTTGAGAGATATGATATAATATGATCAAAGGGAATTTTTAGCCAATAAATAACAATGATATTGCTGATTATACTAATGCTATAAGAAACTTAATTACCTACCTAGTTATATAATAGAGTATAAGTGTAATATAAAGTGTGGAATGTTAAAGTGGATGTGTGTAGTGACTAAATAAGATTAAATTAGAAATAAGTATCCTAAGAGGTTATCTAAAAGTGGCTACAGTAGTGACAAAATTAAGGAAAATAAATTGAGTTGGTTTGGACATATTTTAAGGAGGGAAATAACAAATGCAGTAAAATTTCATAATGGAAATATATATTTTTATAAAAATTAAGAACGAAAACTGAGGATTTTAGGGTCAGAGTGGGAGTGCATCAGGGTTCGGCTTTGAGTCTTTGCTTTTTTTCTCTGACAATTGATGAAATAACAAAATATATACAGGAGAGTTGACATAGTGCATGTTGTTTACAGATAATATAGTACTGATAGGAGAAAGTCTTGAGGAAGTAAATAGTAGACTTGAAACGTGGAGGAAGCTCTTGAAAGTAAAGGACTAAGAATTAGTAGGAGTTAAACAGAATATATAGAGATTGATTTTAGTGAAAAAGGAACACAGAGGGAATAGAGAAAGACTAGAAATAAAATTGAATGGAGATGTAGTTAAGTTGAGAGGTTCAAGTATTTAGGGTCCAATGTACAAAAATATCTCGAAAATGATATGAAATACAGGATTAAGTGTGGATGAATGAAGTGGAGAGAAGTGTAAAGTGTTTTGTGGTGACATAAGAATCCCTATTAGGTTAAATTGTACATTTTATAAGACAGTGATAAGATCTGCAATGATGTACCTATGGAACAGAATATTGGGCAGTAGATAAGATAAATCCAGCACAATAGGTGTATAGGTACATTTTCTATATGCAGAGGATAAATATCAATAGTGAAACACTCATACCATCATTTGTATAGACTTCCATTCAAAACTCCAAAGTTGTAATCCTAGTGAATTATGCATAAATTATGTCGAACGTTATATCCGAAAAGATAAATAAAATAATGAAGAAATTCAGCGAGACACTTTCAAATATTTCCCTTTAGGGAGATTTAAAATAACAAACAGAATATGTATTGCCTATACATAACAGTGATAATTGATAAAAATAAACTACCAAAATAAGTTATCATTATTGTTAATATAATAATATTATAATAATAATATGTCAATAAGATTTATCTAATAAACTATTTTTAATAAGTTGACGGTCAACGAACAAATTATTTCTGGTAAGTTACGATCATTTCAAATTTATTTTTATTTTTTTTGGTTCCTTGGAGGACACTAAAATATTTAACCCTAAAACACCCCCTGTATGTACGCCACTGACGAAATCATATTTTTGACCGAGAACAATACGTCTGAGATATACCCGGTATATCATAGTATTATAAACAGCGCGCTGGCACTGGAACACACGATCGGCAAATGGCAGTCGGCTCTTATAATAATTTTGTAAATGTTATTTGCTGAAAATTAAGTACCATCAAAGAGTGTCGTTATTATACGTATTACAGTTAAAGTTTTGACGTTATGTAAAGTCTGCAAATGGATTTCCGGGCGCCAAACACGAGTTATATATTATTATTATTATTATAGTATGACCGCAAAAAAAAAAAAAAAAAAAAAAAAGGAACGAGAAAAACATCAACACACAACCCCTTCGATTTTCCGAACAATATGA
Organism: Pemphigus obesinymphae; assembly: GCA_025469235.1. Taxonomy (NCBI): domain Eukaryota; kingdom Metazoa; phylum Arthropoda; class Insecta; order Hemiptera; family Aphididae; genus Pemphigus; species Pemphigus obesinymphae. Next base: position 64,981 of record JAIPRL010002055.1, on the reverse strand, counting down.
TTCTGATATATAAACACACCGTCACTGCAGTATATATTATAATATATACCGTTTGACAAGGGTTGCTGAAAATGTTTTTTTCACTTCGGACACATATATTGAAGTATTGAGGTTAGGTTAGGTAGGTATGTGCGGTAAACCAAAACGGTCGGGTGAGCATTATTGTGTTTTGTCGTGTGCTCATTTATATTATATTGTAACGTGTAGGTACGTATTTAGATTTAGTATTTGAAAAGCGTGAAATGCCGCTCATTATCGTAACATTGTCATTTATCAGTGTTTCATTCAATTTTTTATTTTATTTTCTTCTTGCAAAATCAAAATCATAATCAAAATACGAGTATAATGAATATATATTAACAATTTAATGTATTATTAACAAAATAAGTAAAACATAATTATAATTATAATAATAAGTTTTATTTAATAACAAACAATATTACGATATTGCATTGTCGCGTTCACAATTTTTATGCAGCCCATATCGTATATTATACTAGTATATTTGCTAAGGTAACAAAACGATTAAGTCTTCAATGCAGATTAAATACGCATTAATAAAATATAAGGTACTTAGATAATGAAAATAAAATACGACCATGATAAAAAAAATGTTCTTTTTATGTGTTTTACTTTTCCAAAAAGAATTTTACATTGCAATTGTCAATTTGTGAATGATGAATTTTCAAATATTTATACAACAATATTAATACAATTCAAATTGAATATGTTAATGTAGGTTTTACATGCTTATATTATATATTGTAATTTTATTTAATCGTATCTTGTTTTAATATAAATTGTCAAAATATTATTACAGGTATGTACCATATAAGACATGAACATTTTTTAATAATTAATATAGATACCAATATACTGCTTTAAAGTAACTTAAACAATTATAAATCATAACTAATGAAAATCAGGGTTGTGCGTTTTAAACATTTGTTTAATTTCAATAGGTACTATACTGTACATACCATATATTTGCAAAAAACAATGTTTAGTTAAAAATGTAGAAAATATCAATTAAATTATTAAAAAGACTTTATAAACTTGTTTTTTAAGGGGTTGTGAATAGGCGATTTTTAAAAAAAATGGGTGTTTTTGAGAAATTTTAGAGTAAAAACACTTATTGTCAAATCAATAGAGAATAAAGTTTTGAAGTGAACCTCATTTGGGATTTTCAATTTATTACTTTGAAAAAAGTTATTGTAGTTTTAAAAAATTAATTTTTTTTACTTTTTTATGCTTTAATAACTTTTTTTAAAGTAATAAATTAAAAATTTCAAATAAAGTTCACTCCATAATGTTGTCTTCTATAGATTTAATAATAAATATTTTAACTCTAAGATCACTTTAAGAATCCATTTTAACAATTTTGCGTAAACATGTTTTTATAGCTGAAAATCATCAGTGTAGCTCTTACTCCTCTTACTGTTATAATTTTATGATTATTGTTAAAACAAGTATATACAACCATAATAATAATAATACAAGATGATTATAATAATTATACATATATGAATTTGAATGTATACGAATATTTAAGATATATATTAATATTAAATAGGTTAGGTTAGGTACATGCATATTTAAATTTTCTGAATGACTGTTAGTACATTTTTAACGTAAAACGTCATCTAAACATTTAGGCTTTCTGTTGTATACTATTCATAAAAGTTTTATTTCAGTAAAAATAAACAAATAAGAACAACCAGATCCTGCTTAATTCTGAAAAAATAAATAAAATACCAAGCCTGAGTTGTATAGATAAACACCAATTAAATGAATATTTATACACGAATGTAATTACATTTTTTTTTTTAATTGTGTATTATACATTTTTGTTTTAGTGAGTCTAATAATATTAAACAATGTTGATAATATTAAAAAATATATATTTAAGCTTAAATATGGATGACATTTTTAAAACCTATTATAGTAGCTTTTATACAATAATTTCAGTTTTGATTCATTGTAAGATTAACTTTGTAAAATGTTCATCAAATAAAAATGTCAATAGAATAAAGTACTATATGACATCGCCCTCTTGTGGACTTTTTCGTAGACACTTATCATACTTAGACTCAAGCAATGAAAAAGTCGTCCAGATATAGGTACAGACGGTAGAAGTTGTTACTCATGCCTTCGGTTTTTGGACAATTTAGTGTGTTATTATTATTTTTTTAATTTGAAAGCAAAGATAAATAATTTTATTCAAAAGACGATTCTAGGCAAAGTTCATATAATAATATAACTTAAAAAAATAAAAATTGGTAACTATGAAAATAATTGTATTTATTATTTTGTTTATTTATTCTTTATTAATAAAATATTTTCGTTATAAAATATAATTTTTCTTTATGCTTAAAGAAACTATGTACTGAAAAACTATCTCTTTAAAGTACCAATTTAAAACAATTTTCTATCGTAAAAACTCTCTACTCTAAAACTCCTACTCGACTCCCTAAAAAAAAGTGCAAGTAGACATAACCTAACCAGCAGACATAAAAAAACCATCTTAAAATTTTTCTTAAAATCGTCCATCTTACAACTATTGTAGGGATGTATTTGAAAAAATAATCAAATAATCAATTATTGATTTAAATTTTAATTTATGCACGATGTATAGTTATTATAATTCTTAAAAAATATATTAGGATAATGCATATTTTATTTATTTTTTTATGGAATCCATTTCAAAACCTTTTCTAAAACCACTAATCGGAACCCAAGACGAAACCTTCATTCCTTTAAGAGAATTGATACTTTAGTATATTGTGTTTATGAAGTTGAAACCGGAACCGCATTCGGAACTGAAGAAACTTAAAGGTTTCCACCCTTAAGTATTGGTAACAATTCATGCGTTCCGCAAATTTATTTATTGTCTTTACCAAAACTGTTGGGCTAAAAATAAGCAATTAATAATTTAAATTTAAAATTACACCGCAAAACCATCGTTTTATTATATATTATCGTAACTACATTTAAAAATGTAATGAATTACATATTACTGTCCAGCCCTGGCTATAATTTATACTGTAGGAAAATCTTTTATCATTTACCTATTTCACTTATTCATTATATATGTTTACGATTTGACTATGGATAGGTATTTATGTGATAGCATTCGAATGTATATAGTATATTGTATAATACGTATACGCTATTTGTTGTAGAAATCGATACGTATATTATTGAAAATACTTAAAACTAGGTGGTAGGTATGATTTGACGTGCTGCTCTGTTACAGGATTATCATGATTCATGGTCATCGATTCGACACATGTGACGACCGCTGTTGCTATCGTGGGAAACCGCTAGTATTTATATACAGTTCAAATTTTAAAGAATTACAATTTAATAAATATATATAATTTTGATATTTACATTTCTTACATATATTTTTCAATATATAAGTATATTGATATTCTCCTAATACACTTGTGAAAAAATACGTAATAATAGTTACAGATGTCTATTGAGTATTGACAAAATGACAATAAATAGTCGTCATCGTAGTGTTTACAGTATAGTAAGTACATTGTACATAATACAATAATACAAAATGCATCGTATATGAATACATGCACAATAAATATACATAGTCAATATAACGATAAAATTATCCTATAAAAGGTCGTGTTGTTAGGCATGAAAAATTACCTTTTTATACGGTTTAATTTTTACTGTAGCACTCCTACATTATAGATATATCTTATGATATATATATATATACTTATTACTTACCCAATACATGCTGTATTTATTACTAAATTTTACCTAAATCTTTTTGTCCGTGTTTGGTATACGTAAATATATATTTTCTTACAATTCCTATTAGTTTTCAATTGAACAGATTGTATTTTATCGCATTCGTTTTACAGCACCTCGATTTTAGCGAGTTATGAATTACAATAAATCTAAAAAATTACATTTTTTAAATTATTGATTCATCAATCGTACACGTGTTTAGTGTTTTTACTTTAAATGCAATTTAACAGTTTAAATTTCCTGCATCTCTAAATTCCGAAGAACGATATCTCAGCTGATTTGTAATGAGCGCTAATTTTCATTTTGATATTATCTGATAGCGCTAATTGAGCACTAAAATTTGGCAGTATAGCAAACAATAATGCTTAATTCTAAAGTGTCATTAAGCTTCTCCAAATCAAAAGTTTGCCAATATGTATAATGCTAATAATTGTACTAAGATTGCGGTATAAACTGTATATTTCAAATATAAAGTTCTAGGACTACGGAGAAATAGTAAATCATATCTTTTAATTAGGATTTGATTTTTGGTTTTACTCCACAAATTGTATTTTAATGGTTTTCGGTATTTTGTATGAATGTCTTGTCATTTTTTATATTGTTTTAAGCAATCCATAGTACCTACATGAAATTAATTTTTAATATGATATAAAAATTGATTATAACTTCAATTATGATAAAACTAATAACTACAGTAAGTAGTTTTTAATTGAAATAAGTAAATTTCTGTTATACTTATCTACATCAAACACAATCTCGACCTTAAATTAAGAATATAAATATAAAATCGCAGCTGAAATAACACAGTTTAAAACTTTTAGGTACTAACATGGGTCTGTCAAATACAAGAGTTTCGAAAATATAGTTTGTTTTACATTCAGGATTGATGTGGTAACGGAATGTCGTATCAGAGGCCAATCGACGGTTGACCGGTCAAAAAACTTTCTAAGGAAATTATCCGGATTTTGTGGTTTTGACCGTCTCTTTCGCCAGATATATAGTAGCTTTGAAGTATAAATCGCAACTGTATACACGTACACTATTTGCTGCAGGTAATCAATCGAATCTATCGCCGAAATAATTTGCTACCTAATATTAAAATGGTTTAAACTATTCAAATTGTACTATTCAATTATAATAACTGTATATTTTTATTTTTTTATCAGCGAACTCTAGTATTTTTATTTATTTAAATAAAGTGATTGATTATTTCTATTCACGAGTTATCAAATGTACCTAATGTATTTAATTATTACTTCAGATTAGGTATGTACTCAATGCTGTGTTATAAGTAGAGCCCATACTAAAATTGGTCTTTTGATTTTAAAACAACTAAAAACATTATATAATATGGGTTTAATTAAACGCGTTTAAGGGACCGCAACACCAACACTAAAAGCATGACAAACCTATGGGATTTTGAAAAGTTAGATTACAAATCTGAAAACTGTTTTGAATTCATCAGTTTGTCTTCTAAAGATCGATCGAGGCGTTTATTTTATTTTATTTTTTTTTTAGCCGTCTTATTTATCATTAAAAATCGCAATTTTTAAACATTGATTATATTTTAATCTGTAATAATAAAGAAAAATGCCTCGATGGATCCCTAGAAGACAGATCCCTAGACACATTGAAATCTGTTTACAAATTTGGATGTCACGTTTATTGGTCTTTTAGGCGTACATTTTTAGATTCATTTTAAAATATACTTAAATATTTCTAAATCGTTAGATTTTTATTTTTCATAATATTTCTTAAAAATTGGCTGTATAGAATGTCTTGAAATTGCAGGGGTTGTGGCCCTTTAAGAGAGTGCAATAGTAGGATAAAAACCTACAAAAACATGTAAAAGTTATTCTAATAGTACCATTTACCAAGTAGTTTTAGAGTAAAAATACCTATTTTCACAAATATAGATGAAAAGTGTATAGTAAAATATAAGAAGTCCAAATTTTAATTATTTCAAACAGTAAATAGTAAATAAAAATATTCGTAGTTAATTATTTGCTATTATTAGCTAAACAAAAATATCAAAAATCGGGTTTCATACGTAACACTGTTTTTACCTTACACTTTTTCTATATAATTTTGATAATTAGTACATTTAATCTTAAGTTACCACCCAGTAAGCCATATTATTGGGACAACTTTTACATGTTTTTAATTAAATTGTATCGTCATGTGTTTTTCCAGTAAATAATAGAAACTTTCAATATATATTTCATACACTATTAACCCCTAAAGTTCAACGCGTTTTAGATGAACCGGCTATGAGTTGAAACTGAAAAACTTAAATTTTTACCAGCGCGCCCTCTTAAAACATTAATATTAAACTGAATAAAAATGATATTAAATTAATTTTAAATATTTACAATACAAAATAAACATACGCATCCCTATATCCATCATATTATTATAATAAAAATAATAAAGAATTTTATCATTTTAAAAGTAATAACTAAATAATAGGTATCTACCATGATTGTAGATAGTATAGTTGCGCATCGATCATATTGACATTCAATATAGGTATTACGGCTCAAAAAGTGCGATGAATAATTTACTACCTACTAGCGCATTCTGGTATTTAAAGTTAATTGATGGAATACCTACTGTGCATTTATTAGTTCATTCCCCAAAAGTCCACGTACAAATAATATCAATTTGATTAAAATGATTTGAACAGACACGATAAGTCTTTTAAGCATCATGCCTAATGCTGTTTCCCATTAAATTTTTTAATTTTTCTCTTTTGGTATGCAAAACCTGGTTTTAGAAATTTTATGCTGATTTTTCATAGGTACAAGACATTTTCAATTGTTTAGTAAAAAAAAAAAAAAAAAATTAAATTATTGTAGTAACTACTTACTGTAAAATGTATTGTGAAGACCATAATAATTGATAAATATTATTTTATATACTAGTATAATATTTATAGTAGTACCTTAAATTTAAAAATTGGCCAAATGATTGACAAATAAAAATATTATGATTATCAATTTTCATTATCAGAATATACAACTAGATGGCGTGTTGTAGTAAATTGTTGATCGTGTTTTCTGGAGTCATTTTATTTAGCTTGATGCGCAATCATACTATCTACAACCGTGGTATCTACTTACCACGATTTAGGATAATTATCTTAAATCGTGCTACCTACATATCTAATATGTTTACGCGTTTTATTTTTATTACTCCATGTTATATTGTGAAGTATAAAATAAGTGCATCTATGTCGTTTCCACGGTGTATCCTCACTATAATATTATTATTATAGGTATAACGGTCTCTGTCGCTCCGGTAATTTTTATCAAATACTCGTCAACGTATTCATTCGCTACGAAATAGTTGTGCCCTGTCGACGAGCCGAATTCTTATTTCAAAAAAAAAAAACACAGTCAATGCAATTTTTCTGGGCTACTAAGCTAAAACGGTGAAATGTGTGGAAAAACGTCGACAGCGGCGACGTTCGTGCAAATCAAAAAAAAGAAACCGAACAATGACAAGAGCGACAAAGTCGACCGCGGAACTGTGGACAAGAATACAATGATATCGATCCATTACAAAGACGAAATCGTCAAAATTAATGTATTGGCGTTCAATAAGTTATTGGTTAAGGAAGTACTAAGCCTCGTATTCCAAAAAGAAACGAACGTGGAAAACATTGTGAAATACGTTAATCGCTTAATGGTAGTGAACTCCAATTCCATTATGGATAACGTGATGGAATATCTACGAAACGACATTCCGGAGACGAATAGGTGAGATTGTTTTAATTTATCGAATAATAACAATTCTAGATTTTACTTGTTTTAATACCGAATTTTGTACACAGAATTTTACTACAGGAGAGGGGGGATATGGATATGGATGTTTAAACGAATTAAACATCAAACACAGTTTGTTTACTTCACAATCATATGCTATATATGTCACTATAAGTATCTCGCAGATTAGAATTATTTTAAAAATATATTTCAAATTAATTTGTTTGTTTTTCATGAACATATATTCTATATTATTATGTTAAATCGGGTTATACGGGTTATGTGATATGTTCCATCCGGTTGCGAAACCTTGATTAGAACATTAGACATTATACTCACCCCTCGCCAATTTATGCACTCAGACAAGATATAATAAGCCTAAATCGGTAAAACTACTATAATATTACTATTATATATTAATACTATAATATATTTTATTCGATTTCATGCCATTCAGGAAAAATACGTTATCGTAATGCCGTAATGTCGTTATCAATTCTAATTATTTTTTTTTTATGTAAGTAATGATCGCCTAGACAGGAAAGTTTTTATATACCTACCTAGTATATATAAAATAATATACAATGATAACAAATATACAGAGAATATAGCGAAAAAGGTATTGATAAGGCCGTATAATTAAATTATAGATGGAAGTTAGAATTATTGTTACATAACATTGTATGGAGAGGATTTATAATATAAGAATTAATTTTTAATATAAGAATATAATTATAAGAAACAAAGGGCATACGAAGTGGAATGAGTGGGAACGTGGAACAATTGGTGGTTTATAGTAAGATAATTTGAAATACGGAATAAAATCATGAAAAAAGTTCAGAAACATTATTTAATGATGAGAGGAAAGTAAAGGTATTTTTAGAGTGTTGAGAATGAGAGAATAGTCGTGAGAAGGATGCACTGTCTTAAGTAGGTACATATAATATATGCAGCGTATGATAGAAATCTATATTAGACTTGCTCTAATCTTAATTGGTCCTTGGCCAAGTAAATAGTACAATTTCATTAAATTAATGTTTTGTAATTTATCTAGATTTAATGGAAACTAAAGAATATTTCTTTAAAATAATTGTACAAGCCTATTAGAAATAATTATAATAGGTATTTATAAAAACAGATAAATTAAATGAAATATAATATAATAAAAATAAATTTCTAATTACATCTAATTTATTGTGTCTTAAATTGTTAAATATCATAGTATTAAAGTGTCTGTCCTTCTTTCAATACCATTGAAGTATCTATCCCTTGCATACAATCAATGTTAATAAGGGACACTTGGAATCACCGAATTTATATTTAACAATGATTGTAATCCGAACATCTCATATTAAATTAAGTTAATAAAATTTAATTAGGTTAAGCTAAAAGTTACTAATATTTTTATTTGGTTAATTTTGAAAAAAATTAACTTAACTTAGTTAAAAGTAAACATTTTCTAATTACCATTCCACAGTATATTAAATGTAATCAAATCCTGATTGATTAATAGCAATACTCAAAATCATTATAGAGTCTTTGTTTTTTTTTTTTTTTTGTAGATACAATATCGATTTGGGAACACTATTTGATCCACAGATGATTTCTAGAATAATTTCCGTTCATTCGACAATGAAAAATAATTTGTCTTTAGCGATCGAAGATAAAAAGAACGAAAATGCATTTCCAACTGCAGTTCCATTGAACATTTCCGAACAAAACATGCAAACACAAATCAAAAACAAGTGTCTACCGAATTTACCTACTGTGGCGCCGCATAATAGTTTATCAACTTGGAAACATCTACCGTCAGCTCCCATACTAAATATTGAGCAAAAGAACGATAAATTACTACTTAGTTGGAATATGAAGTCGATATATCAGATGGCGAAAATACAGTTCTATGAGTTGTATTTCTGCCAACAGACCAAATTCATCACGGAAAACTCAAAGTGGGAAAAAATCCAAGATATCGAGGCCAATAAATTACCAATGTTTTTGGAAATAGACTGCCTCGGTAATAAGGGACAAATATATTATTATATCTTAAGAGCAGTAGATGTTCACGAACGTCGTGGGCCTTTTGCGTTTCATAAACTATCATTATAAATATTTTAGCGCCTCAAGATGTTAAATGATTTTTTTTTGGTTTTTTCAGAGAATAAAAATGGTAATAATAAGTTAAAAATTCATATAATTATTTCTATTAATTTAATTTATAATTTTAAGACCTGAAAATTGTATACAACGTTTGTGAAATCTGTAGATATTTTACTTTTGAATTTGCAGATCATTTTTGTCAGTATATGTATAATATTATAATATAATATAATGTGCAGACAATAATTCAAATAATTTCATTAGATATAAACATGAATATTGTATTAATGTTTGACGATAAAAACTATCACAAAAGTATCCACCATTGAATATTTTCATTTAAATTATATAATTTATCGAAAAAAATACATTGTCTAACAACTAGGTACTCTTGGATTGTGCAAACTTATAGCAGACAATTTTCAAAATTTGTGCAAAAACTATTATTATTTTAATTTTAACTAATGCGATAGAAACTTTGAGCCGTTAACATTAATGGCGTCTAAAATATAGGATACTATTTTGTTCACGCTAATCTTTTTTTATTAGCTGAATTATTAAAACATAGTATAAAGACAACAATTTAAATAAAAACTACAGTCACAGTTAATTTTTGTTTAGTTTTACGCGAATAAAGTTTTTTAATATTAGGAAATTGACATATATTATTGTCTAGAAAATAAATGTCCATAAAATGTAATTCTTTTTTTTTAACATTTAAAATAATAATATAATATAGGTTACTGGTTTCGAGTGAATGAAACAATACTTAGGTATATGGTTTACTAAATAATTTTTAAAAATAATGTAAATATTACAATTATTTTACAATATAATAAAATTATAGCTTATAGGCTTCGAGTTTATATATATATATATATATAAAAACGAATATGCATTAAAGACTCTAAAAATATACCTATGTAAGTAAATATTCAGTAATAACACCCCATGCGCTTTTCCACGCCGCGCATTTTAAAATATTTTGAAAAACGTGCTACGTGTGACGAGTAAATAAGTAAGTTCATCATACAACATTCCAAAATCCAAAGTATTGATGAAATTTTTCTAAATCATTTGTTAATTGTTAAATACGTTTCTAAATACCCTTTTTCGTCCCTTTCCTTATTAAAGGGGTAAATCCGAAATCGGCAGTTACTAATGGACTGATTCATACAAATTTCCACAGCTATTCTTTCCAATTTATTTTCTCGAACACTATCAGATGAACTTGTAAAATAATCCATAATTATTAAATAAATATTTACATGTAACAACTGTGTAAGTACGTGTTGTTCGATTTGAAATACAAAACGATACTGACACTGAAGTTTTGAACGTACCTACCAAGCCCGTAGGTATAAAGTTCACAAATTTTATTATGCGTGGTATACCACTCATGGTATTAATGTGCACATTACCAATATCACACGTATTAACACGGTGTGGCATAAATATATAGGTAGGCAAGTTAACACGTGGCGAGTGAATATAGTGTGTTTCGACCTTAAACGTGCCGCGAGTATAGTTCTTTATTAAATGATCGGAGATGTCTGGTTGTTGTATATCCTCTAGATATTTTATTATGTAAAAAAGTCTGCAGTTTTGTCAAACAATGAATATTGTTGCACTCAATCATTCGATATCTCGGACCTTATTATTATATAATATTTATTTACATTTAATAACATTATATTTCACACCATTCTCCCTTCAACCCTTCCCAAACCGGGCATAATTGTTTACAAACGAAACCTGGCATTACAGCTAGTTTTTAGTACATAAAAATATTTAAAATACCTATAATATAATGATGTTGAAAATATAATACAGAGGATGCTATTAAAAAAAAAAAAATAAAAAATCTCAATTATTTCAAAATATATATAGTAAATTATTATAACTTCCAACTAAATGTAAAAAAAAACCAAAACACACCAAAAATAAATGGTATTTTCGATGAAAAGAATAGGTACATGTAATAATACTTAAACAACTAATACTGAAAAAGTATTATGAAATTTAATTTTTGAATTAAAGGTACATGCATATATATATATTGTATTCATTAAAGTGCTTTAAATCATTTGCATGTGATTTCATGAAGATAATACAATAACGAAACAAGTGTACCGAATTTAACAAACGTTACGCGAAATTTATCACCACTAAAATAGAATTTCGTGATAAACATTTATGTTCCATATCTCAAAAGCGATAAATCGAGGTAAACAAACATTGTTTTGTCTATAAAAAAATGTTTTACTAAATTCAATGTTCTAAGTAGGCGGTACGAGACTTTTTCATTAAACTACATAACTCGACAAATAACGTTTCCTGACGATTTTTAAACGACGGAAATTTCCAATATACCTACATTATAATTTATTATTGTTCTTAAACGTTTATAAACGCCCACGTATTCGTTACGATCAACGTCTTTAAACATTTAGAATAGATTTATCATGAAACATGTTGTGAAAATTATTATACGTTAAAATTAAAAATATTTAATTTTACTAAATAAATGTATTCTCAAATATTAAAAATCGTTAAATGCAACGTAAAAAAAAACTTAATTTATAGATAATAAATACTAATAAAAAAAAAAGTGAGTATAATGTATGTATTTTAATACCCCGTTAAATTAATTTTCGATTTTGAGTGGAGCCAAGAATCTATTGATTTTACGATGTTTATTATTTTGTTTTCTCTATAAGCAAATTATCAACCAGACGGAATCGAGTAGGAATTTTGGAGTAAAGAACTTTTTTGAACAAATTGATTCTAGTTGATATTTTGAAAAGGTCACAAACCATGTTCATTATAATATAGTTTTTTCTTTTTTTAATTGAAATAACAAAAAAATCATCGAACATACTGTTAAAACTTTATAATGATATATAAAAATCAATAATGAAAAACTGATGATTTGTTATTATCAATATTTATTAAGTCTTTTTGAAACGTGTTAAACCGTAGTTGAATCGTGGTTTAGTTAAGTTATAGTTAATTACATTTAAGTTGTTGTTCCAGAGACGGTACAAAAGAAAAAAAAGTTTAAAATAGAAAGATCTTTACTAAAATTTTAAGTTGAATCGGTGCAAATGGATATCAGAGATGTATAATACATATATATATATGGTTAATATTTGTTGATTTGTTGGAATAGTAGAAACTATAGAACATAGCTACTGATAAATTCACTAAGAATTGTTTATCGGTACTGTATGCAAGATGTAGTTTCATTTCTTATGAGTTTATACAATTTGTATTGAATGATTAACATTATATTATAAATTACCTATTGTGATTTTGAATACTTCGGGAAAGATGTAAGTTGGCTCTGTTTATGGGTGACTTTTGATGAATTTACATTTTGCATCTTGTCCAAATTTTTGGAAATGACACCACTGATTTAACTATAAGTACCCATAACACGGTGCATACACTGTACTGGCGTGTCGAAAAATACTTTTATAATGCACGTTTAGTGTAAACGGTTAAAATAAAAACTTGGAAATTGAATCGATTCCTACAAAATGCAACGGTGCAATTATTATCCGGTGCACTAAGGGTGAAATCATTGAGGGTTCTCAAAGACCGCCATCTTGGCGTATCATCTTTTCATTTTTAAGTGTCGACGTTTTCCTAAATTGTGCGTTATTACGACGTGTGCTGTCGTCATCGCCGTAAAGTATGCGTCGTTATTTTTCGATGTTCAGGTGATGTACGGACACTTTTGATTACGAATCACCATTAAACGTGTCATCATATTAAGTAATGTAGGTATACGCACAGTCGTGTCGTTATGTCGTTTTATCATTGTATTGTCATTTGTATCGGTAGTGATAGTGATCCGAGTCGCATTGTATTGTAATCATTCTCCGTCCGTCATCGACAGCCAAACAGGCAGATATCGACAGCAGTTTTCAATTTTACCACTGTATACCAATTTCATTTAATTAATTTTATTACGTCATAACTAGGGAATGGAAACGGTACAAAAAACCCTCGTACAAAAAACAAAAAAAATACTATAATATGCTACAAAATGTATATTGAAAATTTTAAAATATGCATTAATTATGCGAAAAGAGTTTAAAAAGCTAAAAATATGCAAAATAAAATTAGTGTTGTTTTAATAAAAATGATATAAATCGTGCATATTTCTTGTCAGATAAAGTCTACTTTCTTTATTATACACTTGAAAGTTGTTATACTTGTGGTCATTAAACATTTAATATTCAAAAACAATCATTTCGTACATTTTTTTATAGCTAGAAATTAGAACACGTCAAAATATAAGTTGAAAACAATAAGATACGTTAAAAATAAAACATATGCACTAAAAAATTACAAATATGCAAAATAAAACTAGTGTTATTTTCATAAGAATAAAATAAATCGTGCACGTTTCTTATCACATTTCAAATACCTTATTCTAATAAATAAATGCATTTACATATAAATCCGTTCCCTAGTTGTAACCTAGCTATTTATATATTTAAATATACGAAAATTCGAAACAGTTGAGCCGTTTTTACAGTGTTAAAATCGTCATGATATTATCACAGTAATTTTTTTGAACCATCACACCGTAAAAACTCCAATCAAAAGTACTCCGTTGACGCCATATAAATTTAAACCACTAACCAGTGCTTTAATAGAACAAATTTTCGAATTCAGCACACTAATTTTTTAATCCATTACACCGTATATGAAGCGTTTTCTTTAAGTACTTTCACATGGTATTTTAACTAACTATTACATTTATGATGTACGGTAAGATCCATATAAAAATCGGTATGCAAATTAATCGAAAACACCGTTAAAGAACCAAAACAGCACGGTAACAAAAACCGAAACCGTGATCTTCAACACAGAGTGTGCACTGAAATTGTTACTCGGGAGAGTTCTAATATTGATGTAATCATTTCACATACAAAATTAGATTTGAATATGCAATTTATTTGGTCTTTTTAATTTTTTGCTGCTCGATTACAGTACTAGCTGTTTTTTTTAAATACCTACAAAATAATAATATAATAAAATATAATAATATAATGTAATAACAATTATAACAGTAATAATAAATCATAAATACTATTTATAATTTTCACAAGGTCACTCCTTAAGAAAACGCTGTACAATCCATTTTTTAAGTGGAAATTTTCTAAAAGTTTTTTGAATAATAAAAATCTAACAATTAAAAAATGTTAAAATACGTTTTATAAGTATCATAGTCTTAAATCTTTACCATTACCACTGTTGCCTGTTAAAGAAGTCGACTAAATGAGGTGACGTCAGGTCGACAGCCGGCGTAAAACTTGTCAAAAAAGTATGAGGCGTCCGAAAAGAATATAGAATATTACGAGTGGGGATGTAGTGGAATAAGTTGAGAAGATTGAGTATTTAGGGTCCATTTTACAAAAAGATGGGAATTTCTAAAAGGATATGAAACACATGATTAAGCGTGGATAGATATAGTGGAGGTAAGCGTCAGGTATTTTTTGTGACAAAAAATCCCTATTAGATTCATAGGTAAATTTTATAAGACTGTGGTGAGACCTGCAATTACGTATAATCTTTATAAATGTTACCTGTGATCATAATTCAAAACAATGTAATTGCTTTGGTCATCAGTTAGTTCACATTAATTTAATTAATTAATTTAAAAATATCACTTTTGCCTAGGAAATTTTAAAACCCCTATGAAATGATCAGTTCAATTATTAATTTGCAAATTTCCCAATACATATAAGTATCACTTATATATGATTATATACATGATAATTAAAAGCAGTACCGTGACAAGAGACTTGCGTTTATAAATTACTTTTAAAATATACCTAGTTAAATATTTTTCAATTGTTAAATTTTTATTTTTCTTAATATTTCCTAAATATAAACCCTTAGAACTATGCCTTATACTTGTTCTTAATTTATCTATAATATTGTATTATTTCTTCCTGTAGAATACAATATACCTATTGGTTTTTATGTTTACTACAAGATTCATTCAAAACGGTGTGTAATTTCTTAGCAAAACGATAAAAATCTAGTACCCTGACCTACATCTAGAAATTGAAGAGCAAAAATAAAATAATGTTGTTAGAATAAGGTTCGAATATATATTTCGACTTTTGTAGAAGGATTTCTCATAACTCAAAGCGTAAAAGTTTCTAAAATATATAATTATTCTCTCGGGTTTATTGAATTTTGGGAATATTATATGTGTAAGTATTAGCGTAGTGTATTTGATTAAGCTTGGGATACATGATTTTCCAAAAATTACATTTACGATTAAATATTATACAAATATATTTAGCCCCTCTGATAATACATTTTTGCGCACACCCTAAACAATCGGGGCTTAATAAGGACACGCATCATATTTATGTAATTATGTTTATTAAACTTAATAATTATTAAGACCCATTATACCAACATAGGTAAATATAGGTCTTCAGACCTATCAAACATGAGAATATATTTTAATACTTTGTATATATTTGATTATTTTTGTGTATTCGAATGAGTATTTTGAATACATTTTTAATCCAATTTCTATTAATATTCTCGTTTGATTTTTTTGGCTAAACTTGTTCAAAAAAATAAAATAAAATTAATAATGAATTATTATTTATATATAATTTGTATTAATATTATTAATTATTAAATATTATATATAATTATTATTAAGTAGGTATTTTATCACTTTTTTGAAAATTCACAGTGCTAAATTTCACTACAGTTCAAAATGTTTACAAGAAGGGTATTTAATATTTAAAAAAGTGTCATATTTCTCATAAAAGATTCATGGTAGTGAATACGTGGCGACGAGTAAGAAAAAGCCTTCTGTTAAAAAAAAGGTAATAACCTAACCTCTTTTTAACTTATTTTTATTATTATTAATATTAATTTTTAATATTGTATCCTAATATTTTATTTTTAGTGAAATATAGAGTTTAATGGGATATATATTTGTTTAAAAAATATCTAAATATCTATTCTGAAAATTTTTTTACTAATAATTACGAATAATTTTTACAGGTCCGTTATATTATTATTATTTATAATTATATTATTGTGCGGTTGGGGAGCTATTAAAAATTCTTAACCGACATACAATGTCCTGTTCGAGAATTCGATAAAAATTTCTTGAACTCTAAAACGAATTTTAAGAGATGAATTCCAACCCGCAAGCATTCTAAACATCTGAAGTTGTATACTAATTGCCCGCACAAAATTTGATCTCTAACAAACCGCGATTGCGTTTTGCGGTCTAAAATATTACTTTGAACAGTAAACAGTAAGATTGATTATTTTATTGTGCTAGCCTCATTAACTCATGAGGATTTTGTGTGCACCAATACTTATTTATATTCATTTTAATTTGACTGACAATTATAACACTATATTTTGCACGAAAACAAAACGAACTTTTTACGGTTTTATCTCTTAGAATTTTCAAATCTCTATAATTATAGAGATCTAACATTTTCTTTTTACAGAAATTTAAAAAAATTCAACATCCTAACGATCACAGCCAATTTCGTTAAATGTTAATATCGTTCTATATACAGCTATTCGTTTATCGAATATTGTAATGATTTTTAAAGTAGTGTCTACAAAAAAAAAAAAAAAAATTTCTGAAAAAAAAAACAAAAAATTAATATCAATGATCTGAGAAATATATGGAAACTCACAATACATTATGTATAAAAACGTGTTATTTAAATTTCAGGATTGTGCAACGATTAATATATATTTAAGGGTACATGATAGGCACAAGGCACTACACTTTTGAATTGTTAGATTAGATAATATTAAGCTTATTGGATATGTTTAGATTTTTTGAAATTACTCTAGCGATAAAGACTGCGACAACTAAACGGTAGGTGTATTGAAATACGAGTTAATTGCATTTTAGATTTTATGTTTATTTATAATAAATGTAAATTCAATAACAAAATAAAAATTAGCTAAATAGTTAGTTGTAAGGTAATATTACAAACGACAGTTTCCCAAAATATCTATAAGTACTTTATAACCGTTTGTCTGAAAAAAGTACTGTTTTTTTTATGTAGGCGCAGCCTTAAACTGGATGGACAATATTAGTGTAGGTAGTGTCTTTTTAAGTGCCTTTGTAGACGTCATTCGATACGTTTTCCGACATTTTTCGAGGAAAACGAGCGTTTTTACTGATGTTTCGTTCATAATTCGCGATATTGTTCAATGAAATCAAGACACCAATACTACACATATTTTCACGCCGTTGCCGTTGTCGTCGTCGTTCGTTCAATCGGATAAATAAAGAGACGGTTGTCGTCGAAAACTTCGTCATCGCGGCAGTAATTTCATGAACTTTGGCGTATGAGCGAAACCAAAGTTTGTATGTCTTGTTATAGTAATAAAGTCGAAATAGTAAACGGGACAGAATGTATACTATACGATGTATATGTAAATAATGTCGCATTTTAAATACATATCTTATAAATACAGAAAACTGTCAAGTTTTAACGCTGTCATGGCGGACAGATAACGCCGTCGGATGTAAAACACAAGTTTATAGGTACGGGATGGTCTAATAGGAAAACGGGAGTGTATCAGAAATTGTTCCGACAGTCTTTGGAGATTGATAACATTGTGCGAGACAAAATGTGCCTGATAAAAAAAAAAAACCCCTCGTTCGTAAAGTCTTGCTTTTTAGTCATCGTAAATCATTTTATCATTTTATCATTTTTTTTTTTTATCATTTTATTATAAATAGGTACCTACAAACATTTTTGACTTGTTCTTAAAATTATCGTACACAATAATCGTACGGCATATTGTAACTGTAAAACATGACGTAATTACGTCTAAATTGTCTTCGCGTGAGATTTTTTATTAAAAACGCACAATGCGCCGAAATTGTGGCTTTGAATAAAAAAAAAAGGAAAATGAGGTGATTTCAATATCAACGTTCTATTTATTCAGACTTATTATTATTTTTATTATTTACTTATGTCTGAGTAGGGAATATTTATTAATGAACACATTTTTTTTTATATTGGTTCTACAATAACATATGTACCTATTAATTATGTTTTAGATAGATAGGTATTGATTTTTTTTATTTTTTTTTTTACATCAAATTATTTGAAGAGAAAACGAAGTGTGTAGTCTAAAATTTATAATAGAAGTCTAGTATGAACACTTGCAATTTCGATATAAAATTGGATCTAGTAAGTACATATACGTACTATTGAGAAGTAATCATTTTTTGATTTTACTAATAGTTTTTTTTTAATTAATAAAAAAAAAACTGATAAATTACGTAAAAACGGGAAAAACAAGTTTAGTATTTTAGTATCATATGTATAAATTAATGTGATCAAATTTTCAATTTCAATTTTTATTTTTATAAACTTAAAGGCATTTTTAGGGATTTTGAGATTAAATGTTATCAAAGTGGTCAATTTATGTTTTAAAATCTGATACCCGCAATCTCCATGGTTCATTATTAATATTAATACTTTAACTAGTAAAAATTTTATAATTTAAAATATCAATAATTATTATTGTCATAATAACTAATATAATGTATATTTATAATATAAAAATTATTATATATATTATTATATTATATAATTATTTTTTAAATATTTTATTATTAAATAATAATAATAGAATAATCAAGCATTTTGGTAAAACATTTCTACACGTATAAAAGGCGCGTTGTATCGACCATTTAACCCTTTGCACAATCTTCCGCGAGAGCAGTTGATTAATAGCACCATTGGTGAACCCTTCTGATTTTAGACGGTGGTTTAATCGTTTCTAAAAAACGATATTGTATTGTCACCATACATGTTTACGTCATCGAAATCGTCCCGATGACAATGGATATTGTCCTAACCTTCCATAAACCCTTGTTTTGACCTTTTCACGATTGTCTGCAGAGTGTTTGATCCCTGTCGTCTAAAGACTAAAGGCCAGTTTACGAAAAAAAAATAAATAAAAAAAAAAAATAGTTGTCCCGTTAACAGAAATCGTTTTTAATAAACATCGCCAGTTCTCTGATGTTCTTTTTATAGAATTTCGTAAAATATTCTCGTAGGAAAATAGTAAAATCAATAGACGATTGCGGATGAGTATTTTTTTTTTTGTACATTTCTGTGTTAATGTGTCTATTCATGGAGAATTCGTGTATTTTAGTGTGGCTTAGTAAAGATCTTTCATCATGAAATAAAGTTATTCGTGAAAATTTTGTATAGTTTTATTTCATTATAAATAGGCGTGTGAATCTAGAAATTATTGAGTGCAGTACTAGTACAGTAATGGTGACTGGTGATTATTTCCTTTTCTATGTATAATAATAATGTTAATTGAGTATCAGTTATCACTAATATACAATTATTTTGAACAGTATAATTAAAATGTTGAAAGCATTCAGCAATGACATGATATAAACTGTAATATTACAACCCTTCCGGTTGAAAAAATGAAAAAAATTAATTACTGGACCTAGACGTAAGTTCAGGGATAATGAATGCTATAATATGTAGCCACTTTTCATGGAAACATCATTCTTAAAAAAATGATAAATTATTCCTCAGTTACCGATGAATCAGCCATTAATCAGTAATACACGCTGTTCACCATTATAACTAAATCGAACTACTATTTTTATTATATTTTTTTTTCTTTTTACTTTCTCAAGTTAGTCAAAATTAACAGTTTAGTTTAAATTCGACCTACTCTTATCTGTATTCTAACATAAAATGTTCGAATTAAAAACAATTGATTGAATGCCTGATGTTTTATATTTAAGATATTTGTTGTTCTATATTTAAGATAAAATATCTATCCTCAGTGGTTTTATACCGATGCAATACTCCTATTTCGACTGATGCGTCATTATACCTGTTATAATATATTTATATATGGTGTGCAATAACAGTAATGAATCTTGACGGGACGGATACATTTCCTGTGAACAACAATTGTAGCTCTGTCGGTTCAAACCTTTATACACTTTGTTGGATTTAGATTTCTCGCACATGGCATTAATATTACATATAATAATATATAATAAATAAAATATGTAATAAAATATTACATAATATTCTAAATGTTATTGACGCCGTTAGTTTACATATACTGTGTGCCTAAATAACAAATTTACAAGTTATGATCACAATCGAGGAATGGGCTTAAAAATTCATTTTTAATATTTCTATCCTAAATATTTATAAAATACTAACGGGCTCTTAAATAGGATGATCGACTCTAAATAAAAATTGACGATTTTTTAAAAAGGAACTTTAGCAATATTTAAAATATTTATAAATCTTTGTATTATACGATATATGTATTATACGTGTCTTAAATAGTTCAGAGAATTTCTGAGAGATACCCGTGTATAAAAAATGCACGAAACCATAAGATAGCATACTAAAAATATTAACAAACTTTAACCAGTAAGGTATTCAGACACTCAAAATATAAGAAAATTACACTTTTTCAGTTTTACGAGCATACGTATAAAGAGTATTTCTATATATGATTCTATGCTACTAAATTTTACTAGTACTGAGTAATATAATATTATTATTTTTTTCAATGTTCAAATTCACATATTATAATGTATTTTGAAAATAGTAAATGTCTGCAATTCAACTGTAGTAAAATTAAAAAATTATCATTGATATCATGTATTTGTGCATTTTTCAACGTTAAAAATTTTAAATAATTATCATTTACTTATTATTATACAATGTGCAGGGTAATGGTTTGATATTATCAAATTCAATTGTAATTCAAAAAAGTCTTTATACAGTTTAATTGTATGGCATTTAGTAAAATATTCTGAATTCCTTATATCGTTATAAAAAAAAAAAAAAACACCAGAAAAAGTTTAATAAAACCCATTTTTCTTCTCTGCTTTGAGGGAACTCGAAGGATTTTTATTTCATTTCATTTTATTTGTATTAACTTCATTAGTTTACATAGATATATTTATAATAATTAATAAAAAATAGTTTAAAAATTTAACGACAATAAAATTATTTCAAAATAAATCTATAAAGTAAATATTTATTTAATCATTTTAAATGTTAAAAAGATAGGTACGGAAAAATTATCAATAAAATATGAATATTGTGACTAATTATTTAGGTAAGTACATTCAAAGAATTTGTTTTCGATAAACGTATAAAAATAACATTAAAAAAACATTCGTTAAGTAATAAAATGAAGTTTTTTAAATTTTCATTTATTTCAGTTTGACACATAAACTTCTTCACTTATTTTTGACAAACTATCTATAGCTATTTTAGTTTTTCTGTATTCTTTTACTGAAATTACTTTTTTTTGTATCACTACTTGTTCTGTAGACTATTTTAATAAGTTTTAAATATTTTTTATTTTCCATGTTAGTTTTAAAGTTATAAAGCTCAAATTTCTCAACATTTTGTATGAAAATATGTTGATTAATTATAAACGATAATAGTAATAATAAAAAGCCGGTCAGTAGGTTGTGGAAGCACTTCGTTCGTCGGGTATCAGTATTGGTGGATGCACTTCGCTACTGGGCAGGGTACTTTTGGTGGATGTATTGAATTTGAAAGCAATAATAAATCATTGCATTCAATAAAACGATTCTGAGCGTAGCTTCGGTGTAGTATACATAACTAATATCATTTTTTTTTGTAGGGATCGATCGAGGCTGTTATTTTTATTTTATTTTTTAGTCGTGTTATTCATCATTGAAAATCACAATTTTTACCCAGGTCTTAAAATCTCATTTTACCAACTATTTGGACTTGAGTACCTCAAAATTGATAGTTTTGCCGAAAAAATTAAAATAACTATAAAAAAAAATTGTGACATCGGATTTTTAAGATTTTTTGAATTTAGTTAGAGTAACGTAAATTTAACGCTGTATAAAATTTTCAGAACTTAAAACCGAAAATTACTCCTTTTAGGACTTAAAAACCTCGAAAACTAAAAATGTCTATAAATAGACCAACATTTTAAAAAAATTTCAAAAAACTTAATCAACGTAAATATATTACTAAATTAAATATTCGGTAAAAATTTCAAGATTATAAAGTCATTATTTTCAAAATTAAAATTCTCGATTTTACAAAATCGTATTTTTCGTAATTTTTTGGTAGTTTTTGCTTACGCATTAAAAAACTATTATGAAAATCGAAAAATAACTTCTTAAAAGTACCAACTAGATGCAATTTGCTACCGGAAACCTGGTATGAGTGTAAAGATCGGAGAACTCCTTCTGGTAGAAAAAGTTGTTCACAGAAAAAAAAAAAAAAAAATAAACATCATTGTAAAACCACTAGCTCCCTCGCTACGCTCAGAATCTAAAAATCAAAATAGGAATCGAATAATATAAACAGTAAGATCAACGTCGATGAAAAATAATATCCAATACGGACGCGAATTAGAGTACAATCACAAATTTACGCAGTGATACCGTTTATTGTGGTAAAACCTACATGCTACAGTTTTACCAGTAAATCAAAACGAAGAGCCATAACAAAGGCTTAGTGAAACTGAACCAGGTCAGGAAAGCAACAAGAAAACAACATAAAAATCAAGGAAATTATTCGAAATTGTATGTATTTATGTAGTTTTGCTCTACGAAAAATAGTGGACAATGATGTTTATTTTTTTATTTTTCATGGAGCAACTTTTCAACCAGAAAGAATCGAGTAGAAGTTTTGGAGTTTATATGCTAGCGAAAGCAAATTGGTTATAGTTGGTAGTTTTAACGTGATATTTTTCCATTTTTGCAGTAGTTTCCTTATTAATCTTGAAGAAATCTACCTTGCATACGGTGTATACTGTGTGAAGTATTTTATAAATGTGGGAGAAATAAAAAAATGACAAATCACATTTTCCAGGCAACCAATTTCTTTTATTTCTAACTGACTATTTAAACATCAAAGATCATTTTATTTTCATCGTTTGTTGAATGCATTGATTTATCATTTCATTCAAATGTAATATTTCCATCAAGAGTATCATTTCCGACGAGCAAAATACTTCCACCTCTTACTAACTAAACTTTTTTTTTTGCTTATTATACTACCGTCTACCATAATAGCACCCCACAAAAATGTTGAAAACAAAAAAAAAATGACAATAGACTTGATGTTAATACATATATTTTACAACAAAAAAGAAGAGTTCAAGGTTTAATAAAGAGGTAATTTTCTATAATATTTTGTTAAAATATCTTAAAAAACCAACTTGATCATAAAAGAAGGATAAGAAGGATATTCATTTTTATAATAGTGAGATCATTTTCGAAAACGGGTATTGAAAATATTTAGATAAAATCGTATAAGTAGATAGGTACTCAAAAGTATATTGCATATCATATCATCTTATATTACGTATGTATATCTCATAATATTAGGTTGATACAGTATGAAATATGATGCATATAAATTGTAATAAATTAAACTCTTCAACTGAATCGTTACACTTGTGTGAAAGTCTGTTTTTCGTTTCTAAATGTGTATGTATTATATAATGATATACGAGATAATATTATAAACTTTAAACGCTCATTATTTGGAAAATGAATAACTTTTGGAAACTTTTTTCCTTTCTGAAAATTGTTATTTTACCATATACCTATTATATACATGAATATTTTACTATAATCTTGTAATTATTATGTTTTTCAATTTAGGTACCTAAATTAAGTATCAAATTGTAATTATTAACTTAATTAATTTCAAATAATATATGTTATATAATATGTCATAGGTGTTATGTTATATCACTATGTACTTAATATGCTCGTGTCATTTGAACAATACACAGCGTTCGATTTACAGTATATTCATTTATAAATAATGAAATAAAGAAATCGTAGGCTATGGAGTCAGGACGAGAAGAATTATAATTCAAAAAACATTTCTGAATTTCTAATATTAATAATAATCGATTGGAAAACATTGAATTTTTTTGTAACTCGCTCAGTAATGATGTACATATAATATTGAAGAACCTGCATGAAAATATAGCCCATAAAAACTTTTGTGGTTCAAAAACATTTTTGTTCCAGAATCCACGAGGTGTTATCTTTTCTTAATTTATGTCTTTCAAAAACAATAAATTTTGAGATTATAATGCCCTGTTCTTCCGATAGCAACAATGGGACAATAAATTCAGTAATAAAGTGCTTCAACGTGGTTAATATACACATAGCATTGATTTGACACAGCCCACAGGATAAATTAATTCTAAATGAATAATCTGGGGTATAGTCTGAAATATGTCCACCAAGTTGAAAATATAGTTGAGTGTCTTTCAATAATTTTGAATATTTATGTTATCTAAAACAATATTATAAACGTTTAAAACTTATAGTTTTGTTGGTTTTTGTTACGGTACGTTAAAATAATGAATTAAATTAAGGTTCTGATTTTAAGAGGAACTACACACGTTTATTGTTTCTGTCTTACATATTATTTATAACATAGTAAATCTACGTACCGCATTCTTACTACAGTTTATTTAAAATTAGTATTAAATTAAATTTACCTACTGTCATATTTGTTGAGGAAAACATAAATTATGCTCTTATGAAAAATTTCATTTTTAAAACTATAGTTATATGCAATCAAAAGTATCAATTATTTAACTACTTATACCTTATTTAAAAATAAAACATTTAAAAAACTCCATGCTAGAGCAAAACTTATGTTATCCTCTAAAACGTTGATAATTGGTAAATTTACATTTATATTAATTATAAATAAACTGTAGTAATAATGCGGTACATAGAATGATTACTACCTATGTTATGCGTATGTAAAACAGAGACAACAAACATATTATGAGTAGCGTTCTCATAAAATAGAATCTGAACTTTCATTAAACATTAACTAAAAATTGAAGAATTAAATTATATTATTAAATTTAAACAACAATATTAATATTATGCCACATTTACAATTTTTCAATGAAAAACTTGCATTCAAATTTTACATTTTTATCAACTTAAAAACATGTTAGAAATACCAAACGAAAAAAAAAAATTAAAGATAATAACATTATCTAGCAATTGACAGAGCTGATTTTTATGATATCCATATTTTTACACGTTTTATGAGCTGTTAAAATATCGCTTTCAAAATTTTTTTAACGGTTAAAAAAATGTGTAAAAATGCATGTATTAAAAATCGGCTCCATCAGTCGCTAAATATTTATGTTCTATATCATTTATTTTTATTTTATCTTTATATTATATTCTGAAATTGATAAAAATGAAAAATTCGTAAACATGTTTTTAATAAATATCGTGATTACACGACAATTAAAAAAGGTACTGACACAGATCTATTTTTAAATTACTTTTAAAAAATATTTAAATATTTTAATTTGTTTAATTGTTCATTTTTCTTTAAATTAAATAAAAATTATCTATACAAAACCCATTAGAAATCGGGTGTGTGGTATCCTCTAAAATGGTTGATAAATGTTCTAGTTACTTCAGATATTCTTCAAATAATTAAAATTATCATAGGTACTTGGATAATAACTGATTTCATATTTTTCTTACACATATCATATACGATATACCTACGAATTAAATTGAATATATTTTGGTTCATCAGTTTTGAATTTTGATTTTATCATAAAATTAACTTAAAACGGCTAACTTTTACAAATAAAGGGTTAGATTTACGACAACATTGAATCGGTGATGTCTTATATTCAGCCTATAAAATATTCTGATTTTTGAACTACACATTTAATCCATTTTGTCTTTGAATGACCTTTTTCATTTTTATTATCAACATTATAATTAGGGCCCGGATGATAATGATTTGCATTTTTTAGCCTTTTTTGGCCTTTTTTCACTGGCCATTTTTTAAAACTATTTTTCAAAAATCGAAAATCATAAGTTTACTATTATTTTTTTTTTTTTATTTATTTTACATAATATATGTTTTTCACTTACGATTTTACTTTTGTGCATACATTTTAGTTTTAAAAAGGTACATTACACAATAAAAAGTTTGAGAAAAACCACAAATAAGAAATATAAAATACGTCATATTAATATAAAAAAATATATAACTTAAGTAATTTAAACAATTTTAAAAGTTTTTTATGTTTTTAGATAATAAACCCAATTTAATTATTTGCATTTTTGTAGGTTTTTAGTGCATTTATTGTGTGTTTTTAAGTCATAATTGCTTTTTTTTTAGGGTATTTGTGTAGATTTTTTAGGGTATTAACATCCGGGCCCCAATTATAATATATAAAAATGTAGAATTGGCTAATTTTATTAACACAGTTGCTAATTTCATACTACACATTGAACTTTACGTATTATGCAAAATGCGTCGTACTACACACGATTTTAGGGACTGCTTGTATTGTTATTCTATAACAGTCTATACTCTATAAAGTGTAATGTATATCTGTATATGTACCTACTGAATACTCGTGTCGTCACGTATCTCAAAATGAGTTGTCTCAAAATTAATTATCACTTATCAATTTAATATAGGTAGTAATATATTGGTACATAAATATTGTACGAGTAAAGGTATAGTCACATACTTTTCATACTTTAAATTTAAATAAAATTTGAACGAACAATTACAGTTTCCAGTAACAATAAAAGTTACCATTTTTGAGGGTTATAATATATTGCGTTGAAGTGAGAATTTAAAGACTGATATTGACTGATAATGACGATGAAGACTGATAATGATTTAACGGATAGACCGAAATATGTATTTAATTTAGTTCGTATATATAGACGGGGAAAATATTCATGTATAGGCATTTGACTCAAACGGTCGTCGGAATCAAGGGACGTTTTTGTTCTTCGGTGCAACGGGGATTACGCATTTTTCATATTTGACAAAAACACATAGCGGCGGAAATAAGCGATTTTTTTTTTACGACAAAAAACGAAGTCGTGCTCGTTAAATCGAACGAAAATTAAACTTGAAGTCAAACAAACGTAGTGTGTTATACTGTTACCGTCATTATAATATATAAATATTCTACAAAACGTTTGAAAAAAAAAAAAAAAAATACAAAAAAATCGTTATCCATATTATATATGGTATACATCATATACATATTATACGATGAGCACACTGTATTTTATAGAGGCGTCTCCACTGCAGCACTAGTAAACACTTATCGTAAACATAATATATATTATTACAGATGGCTTCTGTGACGAAACACACGGGCCGAATTCTGTCATCATAATTTTATCGCAGCAACAGCAGCATATATATATATATATATATATATGTGTGTGTATATAGCTGCAGACCTCGTTGTTCTCATCTCCCCCCCCCTCCCCCGGCAACAGCGCTGATACGGCAGGACCTGCGAAAAGTCAAAATGATTACGATTACATATATGTCATATATATATATATATATATATAAAAATATCAAAATAAATAAATGATTGATCGAACGTGTGCCCTCCCCCCTCCTCCTTCGGATGGCGTAAATTGCATATCCAAAAACTTTGACCCTTCGCACAAAACCGGGGGGAGAGAGCGTATATATACGTATATGTGCGAGCATCAATCATATCGGCGGCACTATAGCTGATAGTACCGCGTGGACACGTTGATCTTGTATACAGGGTGTTTCGCAATAATGATTTACTCGTTGTAAATATACGATTTACGGGCTACGCGACAGTAGGTGAACGAGGATTTTTTAACTATGTTTTCTTAAAAAAAAAAAAAAAATTAAAAAAAATTAAATTTTAAAAATTATTTTTAAATCGTACCTACGTTAAATGTTAACAGATTGTCAATTAAAATTCGTCGGTTTTCCGCACATTTCTACACGAGCGAGGCTTCTCACTTTCACCGAGATTATAATTATAATCCTTAAATTAAAAAGTTGATTTCTTCTTCGAACGTCAAAAAGAAAATCAACTGAAAAGGTTACAATGAAAAAAAAAAACAGTAGATAGATATATACGTAATATATGCAAATAAAATAGTAACTATAATAACTACAACCATTTTTAAAAGAAGAAAACTGTAACGAACTATAAATTATCGATGTTAGATTAAAGGAAAATATATATATAATTATATTCAAAATATTGCGGGTAGCACTATATATATACCTACTTGTGAATTAAATAATGTAATTATTACTGTTTCTGAATAATTTACTGGTAGGGGGGTAAAAACATACATATATTTGAGAAAAGATGGTGATATATTTAATCATTCAGAATCTCTGACATTACATTTATATGTTTTGAAATTAATTAAACTTTATATTTATAGGTCGTCGATTTGGTTATTTAATATTTTATTAAAAAAAAGAAATATACGAGTCCCTTCTTCTATTCAGTATAGATGGGGAATTGAGACTAAAAAAAAAACGAAAAAAATGATATTATAGCCCGAATGAAGAGGCCCCTCAATATTGCACGAGGACTTTATTTTGAACAATTTCAATCATACTATATATTGACACAAATAAATGTTATAATTTAATTTAATTGATATAATTTAAAAATATGTTTCTAACATTTTTTTTTTTCAGAATAAATATATAATAGTTAAATGGTCGTCCAGCCAATAATTAAATACAAAAAAAAAAATCAAAATTTTACCATCGTTACTTATTTATTATTTTCAATAAATTACAAAGTATATTATAGATCCTCTCAGGAGACATCCTGTACAATACGTGTGCTCTCGACAATATACCGACGGGTCGTGTTCAACGTCGATATCGTTATATATACGTGTACACGAGTATAATATGTAATATTTGTTCTTTTAAAATGAAACATATCGTATTTTTTCTACTCTGTCAAAAACCGTATGCGATAAACATAAAAATTACAAGCTCAAAATATATATATCTACATATACGTCCATTGTAAACACAACGTAGAGCTGCAGACGATGTACGCCCCCAAATAAGCTGGCTTTCATAACGTTGCAGCGTTATTATTGTAGACCCGATTATTTTTTATCAGACTATTAAATATGTTACAATAAGTCGATTTACATACGTATATATATTTCACTATAAGTCGATGGGTTTGTATATATATTGTTATATATATATAGCCAATTCTATAATAACATAAATGCTCGTCCCATATATTGATTCGGTTAATATTCGTGTTTACATGGATATTTATTTTACATTCAATTTTTAACTAATTAAGTATAATGCAATATTTTTGCTATTTTCACATCTCGGAATTTTTAATCATTATTTAACAAATTTCAGTATTTACATTTTGATGTGCATTATTTATCTGTGTTTTAAGCATAATTTATGCATGTTAAAAGCAAGTTTATGGCCACGCGATAATATTTTAAGTGTATTTCAAACTACCTATCTAAAAAAAAAAAAAAAACAAACAAATTAATAAGATACTTCAGAACAACGATTGTTAACACCGTTTCGCTTTATGATAAGTTTAAATAAAATATCTCAATTTAAAGTACCCTAATAGCAATAATATTTATTATAAACATTTAATAACCACATGATTCAATTGACACGTGATTTTAATGCCATATTACATAGGTATTATCTAATTTAAATTTATATATAACAGATAACATTTTACATTTCAAATATTATGTGACTTGAAATAATACATAATATTATTTACGAATTCATATAATGGAGAATTCAAAATTCTTCTTTCTCTCTATATCTCAATTGTATAGTTATTTAGTTATAAAATATTACATTATTGCAACCGCTATATTTTAAGGTTCTTCGTTTTTACCAAAGGTGTTACATTAATTAATTAAAAATTGTAATTTAATTTAAAAACGAAATAAATTAAATTGAAAAATAAAAAAGTAAATATGTATAACTTTTGAACTCAATTATAGGTACTTTTCGCCATTAATCATTACCTTAACTAGTTTACATTTTGATTGAAACAACATATCATTTTTACAGTAAATTTTTATAAATATTTTGTCATATTCAAATGTACGATAGGTATACCTACCTAATATTAAAATCAAAAGATATTCTTATATTCATTTTTAATACGTGTTAACGAATTTATAACATCAAAATAATAATACTAAGTACCTACGTATATTATTTATAAATAATTTTGAATGACAATTTTATGTTTAAATGATATGTTTTTCATTTTAACTTAACTTTAAACATAACAAGTTAAAATTTTTTTTGCCAACTTTTATAATTGAAGGCTTTACGCGCATATTTAACATAATTAATTTAAGTTAATTGTTTTCAGTTACTCATCAATCATTATTTTTTAAATTTGTGTCCTATGGGTAATAGTGTAAGGTATTTTTGGCTAGGTTTAAGGCCGCAAATACAGTGAAACAAATTATTATTGAAATTATTTAAATTGCGATATTCCAAAATTATAATATCAACTCCGATGTAATACTCGGATAAACTAAGTACATTACAATGTTCCCCGAGTAAAACATTATAAGCTCCAACTTTTTTCCACTAAGAATACTGAAAACTTTGTACGAACTCTTTGTATAATATACTGTAATATAATGATTAAATAATGCAAAATTAACTTTATCGCCTCAAACTTAAGACCGATATAATATAATATATTTAAGTAATGTAATCAATTTTAATTTCCATGCTCTGTTTTATTATTATTTACCTAAATAGATACGCCTAAAACATCACTCAAATAAATTAACATTGATTTATTATGGAACAACATTAGAATTGTATTATAAATATGAAATAAAAAGTTTGATAGCAATAATATTATTTATCACATTTATTAACAACAGTACTATGTTTCTGTTAACTAATAAATGTTTGTATTCGAATGTATTTTTTAGATTATCGATTATTATTAATATATACTCATATATTGAAACAGTCAAGGTATTATTTACATTTCTAAACCAGGAAATATCTCTGTTTTAAAAACATGACATTATTCTCCATTTTAATTATTAATTATAAAAAAATAAAAATGAATAAATAACGGGTATATAATGCGAATATAATTATATAGATACAACATCTGAGTTTTGTAATTAATGTATAAAAGTTTCTTTTTTAAAAAACCAACAACAAAAATAACTTCAGAGACGTAATTATGGGCGGGGGAGGGAGGGCGTGAAATAGATCCCCCCGTACTCTTTTAGTTTCTGTATTTACCGCGATGTGATTTTTGTTTTATCTTCTCGGTATATATAAGAATAGACGCGTGCTCAAAAAGTTTCATAATTCAATATCCCGTTTAGATTATAAAATAGGATATAATGAATTACCTATGTCCTCATAATTTTTTTTTTTTAATTTTCAAATTCGTTAAAAAATAAAACAATTTACAAAAAAACCAATGGTTAAAATCTACCATAAATACGTTTTTAGCAAAAGGTTTATAATATTTTTAATTTTCCAAAACTTGATGATAGGTACTTGTAATATTAATTGAATGATCATAAATATTATGTTCTGAAAATATTTCGTATATAATATAGCTCATATTTAATATTTATAGAATTTAGAACACTTAAAAATGTTATGTTTTCTCAGACCTAAAAAAACATCAACAACAATGCATTTATGATCTAAAAGTCTAATAAATAATAAAATTAGAGAAATGTATTAATTTTGAAATATTACACTTTATACATACAGCTCCTAATTAGAAAATTTAATACATTATGAGAAAAAAAATATAATATTGGGAAAATACTGGAAAAAAAAAAAATTCCATTAACGCAAAAAATATTACATATAATCAATGTCGGTTTTTGTCGTGGCCAAAGTGGCCCTAGTGGGTTGTGGCCCTTGAAAATCCAATGCAAATTAACTATTAAATTAACAGTCGCTATTCTGTTCAGCCATCACTGTATTCCATCCAGACAAATGGAGAACTCGGAGGTCTCAATAGGTATCCAATGGTCCAAGCAGGTTAAATATCTGGGAGTAGTCTTGGACCACAAACCAAATTTCAATACCCATATCCGATCTATCGCCGACAAAGCGACAAAAACGCGTTGCATGCGCTTTTCCCCGTGTCAAACAAAAAGTGTCCGCTATCTCTAAAAAGTAAAATTCAAATTTTCCTAATGTATATAATATATACGTCCAGCTATAACGTACGCTGGGGTTCCCAACTTAAGAAAACTCACTGGAATAAGTTAGAAAACATCCAAATTAGATGCTTCAAATCTAACACTACTAAACTCTGCAAAATTACCCACACTGAAAAACTTCACACAAAAATTAACAAGCGACATGTCCAACAAAAACAATTACTCCGAATTTGCACGCATCCGCAAACTTGTTAAGAAAATTTATCAAACTGAACCGGAAAAGAAAATCCGTCCTTACGATTGGTCATAATCCTCTCAACATAAACTTCACATTTGTATAACATTAGTTCAGCAAAAATCATAATAAAATATAAAAATCCATCTAAAACCATTTCAAACCATTAGTATAGGCCCACCAGCCTGGTATAGTCACACTAGAATAAGCAATAAAAAAATCTATTAAATTATTTATAAGGACAATTTTTTATTTAATGTAAAAAGGATAAATAGTGTTTCTTTTAGGTACGATAATTTTAATTTTTTTTTTTTTTTTTTTTATTAATAATGTTATTAAAGTTTGAATAATTATTATTCATTCAAACTTAATTAGAATTGTTACTTTTATTTTCTGTGATATACATTTATTTAAATGTCTATATATATATATATAAATAATTAATCATTGTACTAACCCAAACTTACATCAAAAGTAGTTTTTTATTTTACCATCAGAAAGTCTTTTTAAATATTACTCATACATAAAACAAATCTGTCTGAATCACGAACGGTAAAAGTTTGGTAATAATCGTCATTTCAGTCCTTATAGACAGTATAGTTCGACACATTTTAGATTTAAAAGGGGAGATAAATTATTGCATTTAAAAAAACCTATTCAGAGTACAGTTCGATTTAATAAAGTCATTAATTGTGCTGGTTCGCAATGAATATTTATTTATTTATTTATTAACAGACTAAATCCAAATTCATTTACATTACTTTATTTGTAATTTATGTCATGCTGGTTTTTTTTTTTCAATATTTTCCTATAATTTGTAAAACATTAATTTAACAAATAATAATATCGTTAAAAAAATATTATTTAAGTACCTATGTTAAACAAACTGTCACCATTGAGATTTATTTTTATTTTTGAAGTATAATTAAAGTATTAATCGATTAAGCTGTTATTAAATTTGTATGTCTTAACATATAAAATTACAAATTTTTTTTTTAATAAAATAGAGGATACAATTTCATTAAATAATTCTTAAAACCCAAAGGTAGTCGGAAGATTTTAAAAGATTTATTTCATTAATGTATTTTTATAATTACCATTTTCGTCGAATATATTTTTAATGAATTTTTAATTATTTTCCTTTACTCGTGGCGAAACCCCTAGATAAATCGAAAAATAACCTAGGTATTTAATATAATTAGTACCTAGTATAAATTGGTATACCATTTAAATACAACTTTCTATAAGAAAGTTTTTCGCCTAAAAATAAAAAAAAAAACCACATTATTGTAATACCAATATATATACTTTCTGGTTTTGGTCAAAATCTAAAATTGTTGAAAGAACCATCTAATTGTCTAACATGTACCTACTATACCCTGCTACATATCACCCTGCTATACATTACCCTGCTATATCCTGTATAATTTAAAATCGTTACTTCAAGTACATTGATTTTATATTAAAAGTATTATTATTATTATTATTATTAAAAGATATTAAGAGTACATGTAAATATGTAATATTAAATAATTTTAACATTAAATGTTCAGTAAATTTAAGTTAAATTATTTGGAATTTTTACCTAATAGTCATAAATTGACTATCGATACCTGTAGTTGTTTTTTATATATATATATATAGAATACGCTAAACGTATATAAAAATGTGATATTTTTACGAAAGATGTTGGGGAGCCCTTATGGAGAAAATAGTGTGCTGGGTCCTTGAGATGCCCGGGCCGACACTGCAGTTAATAAAATAATACACTATTTAGTAGCGCGAAAAATTATCTGAGAACATAAATAAAAATGTGTGTGGAGCTATAAAAGTAAACTTAAAACTAGAGATTATTATACAATATTATATGTATTTTTTAACGTCATATAGTTCAACGATCGTTCTAAATCTTGATTTTTTTTTTTTCACATTAATCATGTCAGATCAACACGTTCCCTTAACAGTTATTCGGTATTTCTTAATATTGTACCACTGAAAAATCCAGAAAGCTTACAATTTTTTTCGAATCGTCGGATACACATTTTTACGCATGATACGCATTCTGCATAATATGTGGATCTATAAAACAGAGGAAATACAGTGTATTCCGAATAAATGACACGGCTTGCAACGAATCTAAAGCGTTTCGTAACGTTTTCTACCAGGTAGTTTGTAAAAGGTTAATTACTTTGGCGTTTTCCACATATATGAAACCTATATACTACCCGTATAGAAACAACACTAATTTTGACCCTACTCTCTCACTAAATACATAACATCGTGTAATATTATTAAACCAACGTCTGTGTACGTCTCTTAAATCGCAATAAATTCACTGAAAATACAGTATACCTATATTTTATCGACCTTTCCTGTAATGCAAATTATCATGCCAGACGAGAATTTTCTTGGAATAATAAATAATTATTGTATTGCGTTTTAACGTGCCTATAAAATACGGTTTTAAATTAATTATTTAAAATTTTCTATTTTCGTCCACGCAGATATTTCGCGAATTCACATCAAATACACAAATATTCTAAACGCACGTATTTTTGGTAACCGCCTCGCTTTAAAATCGATTCGGGCATACCGACACACGACCATGAGATTCAATGAAAAATCTATCTATACAGCAGAATGCATCTTTAATTCTTCAACGTCAATATACCATAAGTAAAACTTACTACTTTACTTACTTTACTTTAGTGTAAATGTATACATATCAATTATGTAAAATTATAATTTTATACATTGTATAAAAAACATAATAATTAATGTTATAAAATAATTTTCGATATCTCGCACATTTATGTTGTGATACGATTACCACGATTTCGCTGGACCGAGAACGGGACAATGTTCAACGACAATAGTCTTTGCAGACCATTGAAATATTTTTTATAATAATTCGGCCATGGCGCTTAATGTTTTCAGCACACCTCCGATAAGTCGTTTCATTATTACTTCCGACTTTTCGATAAATATAATATCCATTATATTTTACTAATAATTTATTCTTTTGAAAATTTAAGTACCTATTAAATTTCTACGGAACACAATTCATTTAAAAAGCTGAAAACTAAACGAAAGAACGAACATTTACTGTCGAAGTTGCAGCAGCAGTTGAAACAAAATACTTGCACTACAGTAATACAAAATAAATATCGGATGCGATAATGATTTTATGTCAATAAATCATTGCTGTGACGTTGACAATATCGATATCTACACACGTATATAGGTACAATAATATACATTATACGTATGTATATAAATATACAAATATATCACTATTTTGTGCAGAAGGGTAGATAATATGGTGCACAAGTAGGTATGGTATATGCAGTGGTTAAAGTGGAAAATAATTGCAGGGAGACTAATGCTAATGTAAACAAAAAAAAGCGTTCCTTGAACCCGTTAAACCTTATTCAATTTTGCTCCGATATTTTTTGAACACTAAGAATCTCTTAAATAAAAATAGTAAAAAAATCAAACTGTCGTTAAAAATAACAGGTACATGACCAATAATAATACATTAATACATAATACATTTTTGGTTTTTACCTAAATGGTTTTTTATAACATAGATCTTGCAAACAATTTATAACTAAATACCATTTTTTTAACTTTTTTATTTTATTTTTTTCAATATTATGTACAAAACATCAAATTCCCTATCTCAACTTTTATATAAACATTTAGATTTATTGGTACTATACTCTAGCATCCATAATATATAATATTACGAGTATAAAATTATATGACAAAAAAACATCAAATTTCATTTTTTATTTTTATCAACTTACAAACATGTAAGAAATACAAAACAAAACAATTTAAAGCTAACAACATTATCTAACGACTTAAAATATAGATTTATATTTTTAACAACTCATTAAACGTGTAAAAATGCATGTATCAAAAATCGGCTTCATCAGTCGCTAGAAAAATTTGTTCATTAAAATTTAGTTTTTATTTCATCTTTCTACAATATCTTCAAGTTAATAAATATGAAAAATTCGTAAACATATTTTTTTAATAAATATAATGATTACAGGACAATTAAAAATTATATTGATACAAGACTAATTTTAAAGTACTGATGGAAAAAATATGAATAAAATAAGAAAAAAACTGATGGATTTTAATTTCTTTTTAAACTTCATAAAAATTGCCTATACAAAATCCATTAAAGGCAGGCATCCTATTAATAAATATACATTAGAACCTAATTTTTGGTATATACGTATGGATAAAATATACTTAATTATATTATGAAACTAAGAAAATTATATGAATAGGTAATAAAAATAAAAAAATTCCGTCTACATTAAAATATAGGTACTTATTTTCGTCCGTATGGTCTTATTATAAATCCGTGGTTTATCGTTCGTTACTATTTTTGGGTTGCCTATACACCAAATATATATTTTTTTTTTGCTTTTAATGAATTTGCACATTCGTAAAAAAAATATTTGAACCGTCCCACTGGAGTTTAAACTAAAGGGGACGCCAAACTTAAGTTAAGCAAAGAA
This sequence comes from Pemphigus obesinymphae, assembly GCA_025469235.1. Taxonomy (NCBI): domain Eukaryota; kingdom Metazoa; phylum Arthropoda; class Insecta; order Hemiptera; family Aphididae; genus Pemphigus; species Pemphigus obesinymphae. Next base: position 27,487 of record JAIPRL010002055.1, on the reverse strand, counting down.
AGGGAACGCCGTCATCCCCCTGCCACTTTAATCACTGGATATATCTGGTATAAGAAAATTTTTACAAAATTTTACCATTCGCTGTTTTTTTCATCTGCTGTTTTTGTCATACGCGGTATTTGTCATTCGCGGTTTTGACGTTTTGTAATCGGTGTTATTATTCCGCTATTTTGTCGGTGAGCCTTCCTTTTATAAATTCTGGCCAAGTCACTGCTATGATATAAGTAATCTTTAAATTATATTTACAAAATGTACCTAGCTGAACCCCAATTAGTCGCGTGAGAGAGAAAGAGAAAGAGCGAAGAATAAGAACCTAAGTACTGGGGTTGAAAATTGTAAATTGCAAGACATAGTGAAATTACTTTTCTTCGTATTCAATAAGTATACGTATTACTATAGAGTAAATCTCTATGGGTACAATATTTTTAATCTTTAAAAGTGATAACGTTTCCCAAGAGGCAGTATAAAGTCTTGCAAGTTTAGGTATATGCTGACGCCACCTTTATCTTACTATATTATATCTATATGAGTTAATAAAATAATAATGAAGAAAAAAGACAATTATAAATACACTTTCCGTCACGTATTTTTATTTTTGAAATCGTCAGAAAAGTATACCGTACAGCATGTATAATTTTGAACAGTTGTTATCATGTATACATTTTGTAAACAAACATATCTTTGATAACGAATATTAGGCTTCAATACACTACACAGTTTATAATACATAGACGGCTATATTATATGTGTATATATCTGTGATGATGACTAACCCATGTGAAAAGTACTTTAACCCCAGTTCCCCCAGCTACTTATGGGTAACGCGTATTTTAATATTTTCGACGTATTTTCTAAAATTGTATATGTACTTAGTGATTTTTTCAATAATAACAATCGATGCCTACAGCTATATATTATAATACTTTGCTTTATATTATTCTACAAAATATATAAAAAAAATAACTTTCCCAAATTCAGTCATTATAATATAATTACATATACAATCCACATTTGATATGCGTCATATAAAAGATTTGTTTTCCACTTTTCAGTAAAGTTTTTTCATGATAAAATAATAATGTTTTTTTTTTTTTAAATATAATAATTCAAAACACATTACTTTTAAAAAGTATTTTAAATGCATTTTTAAGTACTTTTTTCAATAGTACCCATATTTATAATACATATTTGAGTAGGTACTTAAAAAACATTTGAAATACTTTTGCACAAAAACTTTACATATCTGACGAAACATTTCGACATAGGATTACAATACTTTATCAAATTACATTGATTTAAAATTCTTTGGTGAATTCTAAACACTAATTTATATGGTTCTATTCGTTTAGGACCAGTATTATTGTATACGCGAAATTCCTCTTTATGGAAAAAAATGATCATAGCTTTTAAAATTAATCTATTTCAACTCTATTTTTTGTTTTAACCTATAACAAAACTACAAGTTCCATTTAATTTAAATTTAGAAAATATATTTTCCATCATTTGTAATTATTATTTAAAATACAATCGTTTTCATCTTATTCTTACAGCTGAAAATATATTTAAAAATACAATACAAGTTAAAAACCCACATACACAACTTTTTCTCTTTTGAATAAAAAACATCATTGAAATACGTACCTACGTTCTACAATTTGCTAAAATTTGATGAAAATTATATGAAATATAATTATAAGACATAAGTTATATATAGCTGCCGACACTATATGTTCCCTAATAAATACCTAACCGGAACCGGGATCCTTAATATTTTAAACTCAGCAACCAATTTGAATATAATTTGCTTTTCAAAAATATATCGTTTTAAAAACAATAAAAAATATTATGGTCGGATAGGATTCTGGTGGTGAATGTATTGAATTGGAAAGTAATGATAAATCATTCCTTTCGATAAAATGATTTTGAGCGGGCCTCGGGGTAATAATATTTTCCGATTTATAATAGTTTTCTGTTATTTTCGGTAGTTATTTCCTTTACACTTGACAAAACTATAGGTATCTACTATCTACTGAGAAAATTGAAAATTGACCTTTTTAAAACACCAACCACCATAAATTTCCTATCAAAATGATTATTACCTAAAAATTCTAAATGACTCCTTCTATCCAAAATGTGTACATGCATAAAAACACGTTTTCCATTTTAATTATAATTATATGACATTGTGCTTGGATTTTTGGTACGAGTTAGAATAATTTCTGGGAAGACTTTGATAACTTTTAAGAGGATCTTATAATGATAATGATAACGAACTTGAAAAATATCTATATAGGTGTTTTAACCATTTATCCTACATTCTGCTAATATGTACGAGTAGGCATGGTATACCTATACCATTTCAATAAAATAAAACGGCTAAACTGGCGTAACCGGCAGACCAACGTAACTCCAGTGTGACCTATAAACGTTATTAAATGTTGAATCGAAAAAAAAATTACGTCAGTCCAAAGTTGGGAGTTAAATTTATTATTTCGAGTGTCTTCAATGAGGAATGCACAATTGGAAAACCCCGCAGCGAAAACCCTTTGGTCGTGACAAACGACAAAAACACTGAAATCCCCTGTATTATCTCGAGGAGCCCTCGTGGTTGTCACTGCCATTCACTACTGGCCGTTATCAAACCACTCTTTTTATGATTATAATTTATACTATATATATGTACATGTGTGTGCCAGGGAAAACCTGGAAACATATAGTGGTGAAAAATTACATACCCTTACCCCGTAAAACATAAAACGATATTAAATATAATTGGAAATTTTTTTATCATACGAAAACGTTATTTCCCAAAAAAAAAAAAAAAGGGAGGGGATATGACCCATCCACCGACCATCGTCCCACGGGCGTCCTTATAGGTAGGTTCGTGTGTACAATAATTAATTTCCGACAATGAGCGAGATCGCGTTAAAAGCAATAAAACCTGGGTGGCGGCTTATCCGGACGACTGGCGAATTCCAAAAATTACGGAGAAGATCCGAAATTAATATTTAATCAAGAATTACGAGCGACGCCGGGCTGTTGGGTCGGGGAGGATGCCCAAAGTAGACGTACCAAGGCGTACTTAAAATGGATTTCCATCCCAAAGCGGTCGTAAATATGGCGGTTTTACGTGGAGCACGTCGGATAATGGGGTTACATTCGGACACGCCACAGCCGGTGAGTATATGCACTTGTAAAATAAACATCACCCGGTTAACTATTATACACTAAATACGTATCGAAAATAATTACCTCGAAATAATATACGCATATAACGTGCACAGGTAAATTTTAATAATCCTAATAAAATAAACGAATATTGGTATATGTTTTGATTTTCTAAATTTGTCAAAATTTCGCCAAAATTATTCCGCGTATTTTATATGTTTGTGATAAATTTACAACTATATAATAATTATTAATATTGCATCATTTCGTGTACACAAATTACATTTATGTGTATCTATGGATAAATTGTGGAGAACCGTGTTTGGTGCTCTACGTGCACACACAATGGACACGATATTTTCAAATCACTATAGACATTAAACGATAAAATTGATTAGGTACACATTTTTGTATTTTTTTTTATTTTTTTTTTTTTAATCATTATGGGTACTTTATAATATTTTTCTACTATCATAATATTAACCGGTGCAACGATCGGAATCTATAAGTTTTTGACTCCAGTTCAGGTGTTATAAATATACCATTTTAATCGCGTTTCGGTTCCGGGTCGGATGTTGAGTGGTAATGTAGTGGGTGAGATTCAAACATTCATGTATTTAGGGTCTGTTCTACAGAAAAATGTTGGCTTTAAGGGGGTTCGAGTAGGTAAAAATATTATCGTTTTTAGGCCTTTCGCTGTGACAAAATTCCGCGACTTTGGCCCATTTGATTTTAATTCTGTAAAAAGCATACTATTGTTTGATGTATTTTCTAGGTTTTAATCGAGGCGTTTTTTGAAATATATTGATGAATTTTCGACCTCGGTATGATTAAATAAAATTTCCATATTTTAAACATTTTTCACCTGTGTATATCTAAAGTGGAAATTCATATTTCGTAAGACGTTTCTATTAAAATCTAGAAAAGATGTCAAAGAATTTTATACTTTTTACAGAATTAAAATCTCACAATTTTGTCACAGCGAAAGCAACTTTCTGTTCAACAAGTGATTTGTTATACGGCCGGCCTCATTTTCATTATTTTCACACTTGCAATTTATATTTAACCTAGAGGGATATAGATACAAGCCAAAGGAGTTTATTTATTAATTTATTATTATCTTCGTTAACTTAATTGACCTCTCTAACTGCATTAAGTTCTGAACTTAAAAAATTTTATCATGTACTATAAATTGTCTATATAATACTCCTTAGAAAATGACCGACTTGAACACCTTTAAGGAAGATATGAAATATTGAATCATATGAGGGTATCCGAAGTAGGTTAAAGGTAAATTTTATAAGACAGTAGATAGGCCTGCAGTGATTTACGGATCGGAGTGTTGGGCAGGCGATAAGAAATTATGATGCAGTGTGGCAGAGATGAGAATGTTAATGTGGTTGAATGGAGTAACTAGAGAGGACAAAATAAGAAATTAACGGATAAGGGGTATTAAAGGGTTGGCTCCAATAGTGGACAAAATGAGAGAGAAAAGATTAAGATGGCTAGGGCTTATTTTAAGGAGGGAACAGACAGTGAGTTCTGTAGAAGTTGAGGACTAGAGTGGCCAACCTCAAATAGTTAGTAAAGAGAGCGAAGGATAAGAAGATGAGAGATTTTATTATGGAAACCTATTACAAGAAAAGAATTGGTAAAAAAATGTATAATAGTTTAAAAAAAAGTACAGCATCTTAGATCCGAGAAGGTATTTCATAATATAAAAATAAGTACCTAATCTTTTTTTTATTTTTATTAAAACAAATTACGTGAGCATAAAATGTAGTATGTTGTGTATGGCAATTTTTGATATACTTTTAATTATTTTTGGGTGGTTTATATAAATTGATTTTATTTATTACATATTGTCATTTTGGAAATACAATTCCGCGATATATATCTGAAAATGTTTTTGTTGTACCATGTATTTCCTGTTAGTTTATACAAAATTTTATACAAATAATATTGTATAAGACAATTTATTTCACTTTGTATACCTAATTAAGGTAAGGCTTTTAATTAAGTAAAGCTTTTTACTATAATTTAGTTCAATAAAATCTATCTATCCTACTAAATATATATTATGATATGTATTTATAAGTTGTATGTTATTAATATTTAATAATATTAATTATTTAAACATTGTTTTGGCCCCAATTTTACCTTTATCATTTAGTTTTAAGAAAATAGAGTACATAAATAATACTTTGATATAATTATAACGATAGGTATTTCAAATATTATTCCGACAAATAAATAATAATATTTAGTTATTTTCTAATATAAAGATCATTAAAAAGAACTGACATTGTACAAATTAATTGTTTAAGGTGTATAATAGCAAAGCTTGGAACCAATTTTTGAAAAACTGGTTCTGACCTAGGATTTTTCCATTTTTTATGGGTTCATGAATACTACCTATACTACAGGTTTAAATCAACAATTTTTTTTTTTTTTTTGATAACCATTTGAAATCTTACTGTATAGAAAAATGAAAAAGTTAACTTATTGATTTTGAGATAGGAATGAATGTGTATACAATTTTTATTAATATAGTTTTGAGTATTTATATAATAATTCAAATTAAATTGTTTAGACTCATTATATATATGTAGCTATAAGATATTCTAAATACAAAAACACCATAATTTACTAAAATCCGGATATAACCAATAGGCAATATCCGGCAATAATCGATGAAATTTTTTTTAAACCTATAATTAAAACCAACCAACTTGAATAAATATTTGAAAACCAAAAGCATTAGAAAATCAATACCGGTTTAAAAATCTAAGACTTGGAACTCTTGATTTCAATAGCTTTGAGAGACCCGAACCAAGGCCATATTTAGATTTTATTTTCGGAAGGGTCCAAAATATATTTTATAATTTTAGACTTTAGTACATATTGAATTTATGTTTTGTCCATCATTTAGCGATTTATTGGATTTATGAATTTTGAAAACAGATTTGAATTTATCAACAAATTAACTTATAACGGAATTTTTTACATTTTTCAATTTTTATACCCAATTATTTAATATTTAGTGAGCTAATATTTGTTTTCAATTTGATAAAACTATTTTAAGGAATAAATATTAAAACAATTAAAAAGTCTTTGTTTGGAGTTTTCTAACCGGCAGTTTTCAAAATATTTACAGTCTACAATTCAATCAACGATGAACAAAAATAGTTTTTTTTTGTTTTACCTGTATAATATTAATACTTGATATATTTTAATACGTGCAGGTTTATTGAAAAAAAGCTTACCTTAATTTCATGTATCTTGAAAATCTCGACTGATTATGTATATTATTTTATGCTATCCGCATTTTACTTTTAAACGGAAAATTTTCCATTTAATTTGTTCAAAATGTTTTTGCTTTTTTTATAAATATAATATAAGTATAACGCTTAAAGGTTTAAAACTACATTTTGTTTCATAATCTAAAACTTTAGTCTTTTTTCTCTTTTTTTAAACAACAACATAAATTTTCCATTAGTAGACACACAACACGATTTTATGTAGGTATAGGTATTGTAAAGATAGTAGGCGTTAATATATATTGTTACTGTAGTTAGAGTAATTTAAACAATTTTTCCATTATTCAATAATCGTTTGAAAATTTTATTTAGTAGTATAGGTAACCTATACTATAGGTATATGTAGTATAGTTTACCTATAGATATAACTAATCATTTTTACTATGCTGATAGTGTCGATAATGTCATTGTACCAGATGATTTCAGACATACTAATTTGTATTTATTCTTTACAAATTTTAATTTTTTATTACCACAGTTATTTTCAGATACCGAAGTGATACTAGTGTTGTTTATTCTATTTTTTTTAAACAAATCACGGATTTTTTAATTTTGTACAGCGAATAAAGTGCACCGATATAAAACGTCGAACAGCGGGCATTATAAAACATTGGACTCGAATGTCAGCATAATTTTCGAAACGATATATTGTATACAGTTAATCCCACTAAACCCGGACCTTTTTATTTTGAAAACGAATCGACGGCGTTGGATCGATGGGGGTTTTCAGATAGCAAACAACCATTTCTACCGTTAATGATTTAAATTATTTTTCAGCACTTTACAACACTTGTCGGCATAAATTCGTCCATTTCGGGTTGTGATATATAGTTTTACGATAATCTATAGGTTCGTCCAATTTTCACATGCTGCGAACACAAAAATGTTTCGACGTGAATAACAATAGATTATATTTTATGTTATATCCTGACCGCAGCAAAACGGTCTAGAAGCCAACATGTATACGTACCTATATAATATGTACCTGTTCTACAATATTATTGGATTAACCAAAATAATTTTACTGAAATTCAAATACTATATTATTTAGCTTTATAATATTACAATATGTTATTGTTCTACATAACGGGCACGTACTGAAAACTATTCAAAACATTCTTATAATAATGCATGTACTTTAATACCTATTTATAATTGAAACTAAAACGCACTCTAGGTCTTCTATTTTTAATTATATGGACTTACAAATAACGAAATTTCTCTGTCATAGGAACTACTATCCTCTTAAAATAAAATTATAGGTATCTATAGCTGTTTTGTTTCTAAACAGTGTGTTTTTAAGTTCATCATTAGTTTTACTAACGTTTTACTTCATTTTAGAAGAACAATATATGGAGCTACAATTCGCGAAGTTATCTTATAATTATTGTTATAAGTGAAATTGCATTTGGTGTCAATGTAAAAGCATTTTTAATTTTCCATATTACCTACACCTCGTCTATATTGGTAGACAACGTAAGATATAGATGCAGATTTGAAAAAAAATTCCTAGTTTTTTACGAAATAACTGCAAATATTATTGTTAACACTTGAATAATTTCGAATTTCGATGGGGCCAAATACTCAATAACACATTATTGAATTTAATTGAAAACTTATTTGAAAATGTCATCAAATAAATGCTATGTTATGGTCCCGATTTTTTCACACGATACAGATATGTGATGGTTTGATCATCCATAATAACATAATTGCTACATGCATTGCTTGTATTCCTACGGCCTATAGAATAAGTTACATAACTTTGGTAGAATTCAAAATTATTTGTTAATTTCTACATTATATAAAAACATCCATATATAAAATAAAAAGTCATTTAAAATATTTTAACTTAAATTTAATATCATAGAATTTGTACATTGGTTTAAAAATAATAATGAAAACAAACTATAAAATATATCTTGTAAGCACTAAAATATCTCCTCAAGTGCTTAACCAATTTGTTTATATTATATAACATAGGTAGTACATATTATATATATGTATATATATATATATATATGCATTATTTTGTATTTTTTATCATTTTGACACTTTTAAATGCTGCATGTGCAGTACAACATTCACTTTTTAAATAGGAATTCCAATTTTTAATACTAGATTTAAATAGAACAATTATTTAAAGTTATATGGATGTATAAATATTATTTTTCTAAAATAATATTATAGCTATTTAAAATGCATTATTTTCAAATTTAAATCAGCTGTAACTTTGTAAACTTTATGTTTAGAATCTCCAAAATTATAAAAAAAAAAAATACAAAATCTTATGAATTGTTGTTTTTAATTAGGTAGGTACCTACACAAAATAAATACCTACTACAAAAAATGTATTAAAAGGAGATACATACGGATTTCCGTTTTTTTCAAGCACATTTAATGGTCAAAAAATGGATAAAATATTTTTGGTCCCACCCCCTAAATAATAACTAAACAGCATTTATTCAAAAATTAGGTATAAAAAATTTTAGGTCAATTGGTCAATATTCCGCATTGAACTTGAGGTTTGAACTTTAAAATTTTTCGATATTTTTGTATTTTTTAAATATTTTGTAAGCTATTAGACAAATTAAAATTGATTACATATAATATATATATATATATAAGTATACTTTTTTATGAATTACATTTTACAATATCTTCTACTTATCATGAGATATATTAACCATAAAGTTAAAAATAATGTTTTTTCTATAATTACGGCTGTTGGAGCAGATAATTTAAAATATATGAAATTATACAACATTATTACCCACAATATTATTATTATATAAAATTGTTTGTGTAAATGAATATTAATGTGTGTAAGATATATAATCATTATACATACACAGAAATTTGAAATTCTCTCTAAATCGTCCTAATGTACCGCCTAAACCATTACAAATTTGCTAAAAGGAAAAGGTTTTCTACAGCACTTTCAGTGATCTGATTTAAATGATGTCAAAAAATTTTTGATTAGTATATATATACATTTTTACTATTTCATGTGGAAAAAATTTTTAACGTTATTCAATTTAATATAATTAATCAAAATAGTATATTCTTTTAAATGCATTTTTAAATAATCTTTGACTAAAAAGAGCTTATTTAATTTAAAAATCAAAAACTATATATCTTACGTAAGTTCCTAATCTAGAAAAGAGGCTTAACAATTCGTACAGTAATTCAAACAGTAATCAGACATCGGAGAATACGTCAACCCATCGTCCTTATTATTTACTTATTGATCTAAATAAGAACTACTTTGTAATCCAACAGCCTTAATATTATTTTTAGTGTAATTAACAATATTAACTATAATTAATAAAACATAATGAAATAATGAATTTTGAGAAATATATCATAAATATATTACCTTATAGTGTATATTATTGTGTAATTTTTAAAGCATCTGAATGAGTAATATCGAATATCACATTAAATTAATTTTGTAAATAGTTTTCTTTTAATCTAATTTGTTCACCTATATTGTGTGCATTTTCGGAGATTACATCATTAATCGTATAAATGTATAAATTGAAAAATTAAATGTTGCGTGTTGTTGATTGAGATTCTTAGCGTTTTCTCCAAACAAGTAAACATTTAGGTACGCACAGCTAACTCCAATTCTCTAGTATTGTTGAGATTAACATTATGCATGTTATAGAAAAATACCAAAAACACTTGTCCATTTGATGAAAGCTTTGAAACTTGAATTTATGTCATTTCAGATCCAATAAAAATATTTGAAAATCATTTCTCAGATTTGTAGGTATACATTCTTATTTTATGAAACAGAACAGATTAAAAGACAAAAAGTACAACAAATGTTAGCATGTTTAGTTATGTCTACATGAATATAATAATTATTAAATGAGCCTAATACTATTGAAATAAAACCACCCACAGATTATTTTAATAAAAAATGAACATAAAATGAAGTTTACAAATGAGTAAATTTAAAAAAAGTCCCTACAAAAAAAAAAATATATATATATATATATATATACTTACCTATGCCTTTTGGCAGGGTTTTTCACTGTTCGCTCCATAATTGCGACACTGCATTAAACAAAACAAAAAAAAACTGTTTACAGTATACGTTTAAGTTGGTTAGGTTCAAGTAAATCACTGCATCCGGACACTGAGTCAAATGTGTAATAATAAAATTATTATTTAAAACGAATAAATAATACGTATGTTTATTCTAATTTTCAAAACGGCTAAAATTTTGTTCAGTTAATCTTGTATTAAAATATTGTAATTTACCTATTTTATATTTTATCCTACGGCATATGGTTCTATTATTCGTATATAACTTACAGTGACATTTCAAGTCTGAAAGATGAAAATATACATAAAACTAACAATTATTCTAATAACAAAAATATAATTGTGGTTTATCGTATATTTATAACAAAATTAATCAACTTAACTTAACACAGATAATGTACAAATATATTAATATATTTAAGATTAAAATATTAAAAATATTAATAAAATATTAAAAAATCCAGTCAGTAGAGAGTCAACGAGTAGTTTTCTGGTAGTGGATATATTAAATATGAAACTATGAAAGCAATGATAAGTCATTTCTTTCGGTAAAACGATTCTGAGCGAAGCTTAATTAAAAGATAAAAAAAAAATTAGCGGGGCTAAAAATGTAACAAAAATTAATTATATCTACTTATTTATATATTTCCATAAAAAAGTAACAAAAATTTACTTCCATTTTTATTTATATAAGTATAAAATATTATATTTAAAATAATGTTGGCCGATATACAATAATACAATAAAATATAAATAAAAAAAAATCTATGCTGGCTGACTAGAATAGTAATAGTATTTAAACAAAAAATATTTAAACAAACATAATTTGGTGTCTATTATTTTTAATTTTCGTTAAAATTGTTCAATACTATTAAGTTTTTTTTTTTTTTTTGAAAGTGTTTTCATAAATCGATTTAAGACTTTACAATAATAACATCGTTTTTTAAATAATTTTTCGTTAAATACCTATAACATTTTTATTCAGCATTAATTATTTTTAAAAAAAATGGGAGGTGGTTAACGAGGTTGTGGACGAATCTGTACATCATGAATGCAGAATATCTGCAGATGTCCGAATGAACTGGAGAGATGTCAGTGGAATTATTCTGGAAAGCTCAGGACATAGAGAGATGGAGCATACTGACGGTCAGATGTTATGTCACGAAGAAAAAGTTCAACAAAAACCTGCATGATTCCAAGGACAATTTTACACGGTGATCTTATTCCATTTATATTATATTATATAGTTATCAGTGCCGCAACTATTAAATCTGAGACCAGTGTGCGAGAAATTATTTTTAGGCATCTTAATATTTCTTACCCGATTAAAGTATAGGTCACAACCATTTTTATGTACTTTTTTCATATTATTACTGACATTACATAGATTTTTTTTTTTTTTTATTAAAGCTTTCGTAAACATGTACATTATAGCTTAACACTTAACAAGTTTAATGGTACATAACTAAAAATTAAACCAATAAAAGAAAAACAAAGAAAGAATAAAGAAATAGGTAAATAGAAAATATAATAAACTAGAATAATTTAAATACAGAACCCAGAACTATAAAAGAAAGAGATAATATTTACTATAAAAGTTGGAGAAAAGGAATTAAGGACAGAGAATGAGTTCTGTTCATATGAAGATAAAGTGCGTAATAATCTCATACTGTTCTTTGCGACAGAAGAACAACTAAATACAATGTGCTGAAAATTACAAACCGCAATTTCGTCGTGGAGAGGACAATAAGGAGAAGAGTTTAAATTATGATAGAAAGCGTGAGATCGCCATCGATTATGACCAAATCTAAGTCTGCAAAAAGAAATTATATAAAATCTAGAAAATATTATATTGGAAAACCATGGGAAACGAGAAATATCAGGACATGAAGATTTAAACCAACTAGCCGTCGCAGTATGCGACGTCCATGGGGAACGAAAAACATTTCTAATAATTTTATGAAAATGAGGAATCAAATCAGGATACAGGATTTTATGAATCGATCGATATTGAAAGCTTGCGGCAACCTTAGCTAATGAATCAGCTTTCTCATTACCGGTAATACCCACGTGGCTTGGAACCCACATACATTTTAATAAATGACCCGCAGCTTGGATATCTGCAATTAACGAATTGATAACAATAGAAAATACTGACGATCCTGACTTAAAGGGATTTCCCATAATAGAGTATAAAAGGGATTGAGAATCCGTAACAATCAAAAAAGAGTTGGGAGAGAGGGAATGAATATAACGTAAGGCATGGATTACAGCAAATCCTTCTGCTGAGAAGGATGAAGAAAGATATGGGAGACGAACAGAAAAGCAAAGATGAAGACTGGGAATATAAAAGGAAAAACCTGCTGAATTTGATAAGACCGAACCATCGGTATAAATAATGGAATAGTTAGGAAACTCAGAGGATACGTAAGAATCAAATAAGTTATTTACAAATTGTGGAGAGAGGGATCGAAGTTTGCTAAAAAAGTAGCCAAGGGTTGATGAAAATGCTGAGATTTGAAATAAGAGAACAAAAAGGAGCGTCATACAGAAATAGACGTTTTTGAGGACGAAGGATGATAAAACTAAATGGGAACAACGAGGAAGCGACTGGGGCCAAAATTGGGAGAGTTTTCTTAATGCCAAGAATTGAAAACATCAATAAAATAATTAAAAATCAAAAATTGTAGAGTTGAAAGAGATTTGAGTAAAAATGTAACGACTAACCAACGGCATCTCACCTCTATAGGAGGGCAAACACATTCCACTTCCAGACAAATCCGAGGCGTGGAACGCAATGCACCCACAATAGAACGAAGACATGAGGCTAATATTGAGTTAAGTTTTCGACGATGTACACAAGAGGCAGAAGAAAATAAAAAGAAACCGTAGTCTGATTTATCACGGATAACCGATTTGAAAATTAACAAAAGGGAAGACGGATGAGATCCCCAACTGGTACTGGTGATAGAGCATAAAAGGTTAGACTATTTGGAAATATGTGAAAATATAGCGAAAATGGGGAACCCATCTAAGCTTAGGGTCTAATACAATGCCCAAATATTTGACGTTTTCACAAAATTGAAGAGGATAACCATTTAATGAGATGGGAGGAATATATTGATATCTTTTACGGATAAAAACTGTAAACTTGCTTTTTTCAGGAGCAACCTCTAAGAATATCTTCTGAAGAGCATCGGAAATAATGGTAAGAGCCGAATTTACTTCTGAAATTGAATCTTCTAATAATTTGTTCTTAGAAAAGACAATAATGTGTAAATAATCAGTGTAAAAAAAACTAGAATGATAATTATTAGAAAGACTATTGCTGATGACGGAAATGTATATATTAAATAATATAGGACTGAGACAGCTACCTTGTGGAAGATCCTTGTATGTTGTACGAATATAATTTTTACCAGCTGGAGAGTTGAAATGTAAATGACGGAACGAAAAAAGAGAATGGATAAAGCTACAGAGTTTCACAGGAATCCCTATAGCCGAAATCCTTTTTATTAAGGAAGGGATAAATACAGCATCGTATGCTCCCTTAACATAAATAAAAACTGCACTGAGGAATTCTTTTTGACAAAATGATTGATAAATGAGGCCAACTAAAGATGCTAGACATTCCATGGTACCCAATCCTCTACGAAAACCAAAAACATTATTTGGAAGTATAGAATTGAATGAAGAAATCAAGACTGTTTTTTAGGATATGTTCAACAATCTTACAAAAAATTGACGAAATGGCAATAGGGCGATAAGAAGACCCGTCTGAGAAATTAAATATGCTAATGAAGCAATCCAACTCGAATCTAAATCCTTAGTAAAATTATTTGAGTTAGCATATTCTAGAAAATTACCATTAGGAAGAGAAGAACTGGGATTAACGAGAATAGAAGGAAAATTAAGTCGAGAAATTGGACTATTGTGTGTTTTATATTGTTTTTTTTTGGCGAGCATTAATGGAAGAGACTGGTGGAAAGGAGGAAGGAGACAAAGACTGAGACAGTTTGTGTTCCCTTACAAAATTACTATTATTGAAACTTGAAGCTTTGTCAGCATATGAATATACAGAATTCACAATTGCAGACTTTCTTATTTGAGCTGCTGAAGGAAATATTTTCACAGGCCATTATCCTCTTGATTTCGTTCTGGGAGGCCCATTCGCTACAGGACCTATCGGTTGCAAGATGGTGAAGTTTGCAATTGACGCATACTGGCATGGAAGAATTTAAAACTTCACAAGAAGATATATTGTGGTTCAGTTCACCACAGTGGCTACATCGGAGTTTTCCACGACAGAATTTTTGAGTGTGAGCAAATTGAAGACATTTATTGCATTGTGTAGGCGATCGAACACTAGGTTGTACATGAAATAATACCTTGAATATACTAATTTTCTAAAGAAGGGAAGACGCTAAAAATTTTAATTCGACAAAACGAGAAGGAATAGAACTAAGGAATATGACAATACTTTGGACTGAGATTCGAGGCCATCCAAAAAAACATCTTCCGAAATTGAATTGTGCAACTTAATTACGCCAAAACAGAATAAAAGTGAATTTGGAATAGTCTCTTTAAACCCATTTGACTCTAGTAAAGGAGATGATATGCATAGGTTAGCGTTTTGGATAGAATCAAATGTAACTTTAACTTGGTTAGGACCAGCAGAATTTATTGTGATAACACCATTGAAGTTCTTTGTTAAACATTTACCAACAGGAATAGGGTGTATTTTATTCGTATTGCTATTTGATGATAAAATTATTATAAGGAGCCCAGCATAGCTTGCTGGAAAACACATAGGTAGAACAGGTTGCCTGTCCTGAGTACCTAAAGGCGGCAAACTATCAAGCTCCATAGTTTGCGTAGGTACCCAAAGCGTCTACCGACGACAAATGCTCTTGAGACACGTGTACTGAATTAGTAATGTAATCAACAGTTAAACCAGATTGAGTTACCTCGTTAGTATCAATTTTCATTTTTTTCGGCGCATTTTTCTTCGTCAGAGATTCAACGGAGTTCTTAGATTTTAGATTTTTCGATAATCCATGGTCCAATGAGTGAATACGGCCGGCCGAACCCACGGCGTAGCCAGACGAAAGGGGAGAAAATCTATTCCCCCGATTTTTGGAATTGGAGAACGACATGCCCCTAAGGGCAAGTACTTAAAATCGACGCAATCGAATAATATAGGTATAAAATAAACACACGGTTAAATTGAAAAAAGCATGTATATAATATATTAAATAATCAGCGGATAAACCAGATAGCGATAACGAAACGACACCTATAAGAACACACAATACGCGACTGCACAGAACGTCCTTACGTGTCGACAGACGCAACGATACTGCATTACATAGATACTTTTTAAAAATATTAAATTTATTACCATATAGGTACATGGAATAAAATTGCACATTTTGTAATTATTGTAATTAATAATAAAGTACAAAAGTTCTAAGCTGGTAACTTGTAGTTACATCTCACAGGTATTTTTAGGTCCCGTTTTTGATAAACATTTTTTCTAGATGGTATTGTAAAGCGGTCATTTTTGATTTCCCAAGTAATTTCTTAAGCGTAACCTACGTAATCATAAATGGCCGAAATTTTTTTTTTTTTTTTTAATTAGAAAATTATGTCAGAAATTTAAAATGTATACCAAATATTTACTATATTTATGTGGTACAATTTCAAAACTTTTTGATCAGTCATTTTTATAAACATTTTGAAATTTAGAATTTTTTTTTATGCAATTGATTATATTTCAATCTACAATAATAAAGAAAAATACCTAGATTGGTTCCTAGAAAATAGGCTGACAAATTAAAATCTGTTTTCAGATATTAAATCCGACTTTCCAAAGTTCCACAATTTGATCCCTCTATTAGGCGGAAATATCATTATAACACAACAATAGAAAGAGGTACGAATACGGGAGCTATTTTCAGATTAATTTTCAAATAAATATATATAAATTGTTACATTTTTATTTTTCCTAAAATTTTGTAAAAAATAGCCTATATAGAACCCCTTAAAAATCACGTGTTGCGGCCCCTTAATAGAATTCTCATTTCCTATGAGATGATTCTTATATATACATAAAAAAAAATGTATAATATAAAATATAAAATAAACTATAAAATATCCCATAAACTAAATTTTATGTCATTGACTTTGGGTATTTCTAATTTACGAGAATATCAGTTTCTATGGTGATATTTTCCAATATTAATGATAATACGTATCAAATAAAAAAGTTTGGCTTTACGTATTAACGACAAAAAATGAGAAGTGGGTAACCCTCAGTCTTATGTAGTATTCGAATAAAAGTATTTGAATACTTTTTTTGTACGTGAATACTATTTATTTCATGTTTTATTGAATGAAAAAAGACTTTTGAATTGTCATTTTTGATTATTTTTTCTTGTCATCCCTTCCATTCTTTCTAGACAGGTATTATCTGACTAAATTATGTCCAGATAGTAGGTAAGTTATATGTGTACCTAACCGGCAAACCATTCCAATACTGACTAAAATAAACAACAACAAAAAAAAATATATTCTAAAAGTATTCAAATATGTATTGAGAATATATTTTTTGAAAAGTATTCGAATACAAAATAAAAGCATTCTTTACAAGACTGGGAACCCTCTACTACACCCCTGGACCAAACTATAGTAATATACAAATTCGGTAATATTACCAAAAAAAAATAAATAAAAAATGCGGGACCTATTTAGTTAACATCGCCGTACAAATTTACTTGAGTATCCCGTCAACCGACAATCGTTGCTCATAATAAAAATAATGGTTCAAAATCAAGAATACGTAATTACTAATTTATGATAAAATAATAAATCACATACTTGTTGTTATTTTAATAAAATTGGTAAGTTTTTCATTTAAAAAAAGTTTATGGGGAATCTATACTTACATCCGAATTCTCAATTATGAATCTCGATTTGAAGGCTCTTAAGAATTAAGGGGCCCGTATGCCACGCACGACTTACACACCCAATTGTTGCGGCACTGATAATTGATAGATATTTTAATTAAGATGAATTTAATATTAAGTAAAACAAGTTTAATTTAGTCGTAGTATTTAATAGTTACGTTGAGGCTATAAATATTATCAGATGCTTAGTAATATTTGTAAGTAGAGAACGGACTTTATTGTAATTGAAACTTTTATCTAATATTAATAATTGAATTTTGGTAGCATATAAATCCATTTCATGAATTTTTAATTAAATTGGTACTTATTTAATTTTACTAATTTTTAAATACTTGAGTATAAATAAATTTTTTTTTATACATATTTTGTAATTATTCTAGGAGTACTTATTTGATTTTGTTCCATGATTTTTTTTTTAAATTGAACTTTCCATGTTTCACTTTTGAAATTTTTCTTATCAATTATTACACTCTTCGACAATGATAAGTATTAATATCGGTGTTATCTAAATGGATTTTACATGCCTATACCAGGGTTCCACCACACGGCCATAGGTTCTTATTTCATCTTATTATACGTGGAGTATATACATTTATACCGTCATCTACTCGTTTACCGACTTTAAATTCGTGTCATTGTCAACACAAGTGCTGTTTTTTGTTAATAATTTATTAGAATTACATTTTTGTTGTATATTTTGAATCTATTATTACAATAAGATCCGTTTCCTATTTATAAGTATAAATTAGATTATTAACATTAGTATTTATAAATATTTGTAAATTTAGTATTTGTAGATGAATTCGGGCCAAAGTTTAAAAGTTTTATTCTAATTTATTTTTACTAATTTAGAAATTACATAAAAAGTTACTCATTACAATATTATTACATAATGGTTTATATACTTTTGTAACTAGTAAGATAAGCTTCAGTTGGAATGTTTGTGACCTAAAGTAATATAATAATATAAATAATACTTATTAACTATTATTTATAATAATTAATATACTAGTGAAATACTAGTTTGTGGTCAATACTTTTATTAGTATAATAATATTGTAGGTTGTATAAATTTGTAATAATATTATTATTGCAGTCGGATGATTTTTTAAGAAAACATATGATTGTACATTTCTTGTAAAGTAAATTTACTAAAAATTTTAATTTTTTCTTGTAGATCCATTTATATCATTTTTATATAAGTAGATTTTATCTTATTTTTTTTCTTTTTGTATTTGTAGAGGCTTCGTAATGTTTTGAGGAATAAATTACTTTAAAGTATTAATTGGAAGAAATCATTTTTTTTAAGCGATATAATTTTAGCATAACTTTCGTAGATAGATGTACCATTTAATATTTTGATCCAAAATTAGGCTCAAATATCTTACCTTACTTATTTATTTAATTTTTAAACTATTGAAGTTATATTAATTATTATTATAAACTATAGTTATAAATTGTTATTCCTTCAATAGAATTAACTTGACCAGTTATTATAATTGAAAAAACCAATAATGATAGTTTTATCAAAATCCAGAGTTATTTTTTTAGAAATTAAATGTTTGACCCATGTATGGAAAAACAATAAACAATTAGTTATCATTATACCAATGAATTTCCAAATTGCATACACTTTTTACATACATTTATGGTTCTAAGAATCTTTGAGGTATTCCACAATTTATTTTTAGTTAATGTCCTAGTACATAATCGTTTAATATAACCTTTTTTGTTCCGTTTTGTTAAATATCTGGAAAACCATTAAAGTTTTTCATTAATTATATGAAAACTTAGGTAATATACTGAAAAGCACTTTATGATCAACTCTATCAAATATTTTAGAAAAATCTAGAAATATTGATTATTTATTATTTTATTTATATTTTTTTTCCAGTACCTACATATTTAATATTATAATATAATATATATACATATATTGAGACACTATATAATGCATCTATAGTACCCCTAAGTCTGGCCTAAACCCAAATTGATTTACTGAATAAGTTCATGTTTTCGAGAAAATGTATTAGTTTAGAATTTATTTAACTTTAACCTCAAATAGATATACTAATTACCATAATATAATCTATCTACTATTGTTTAATTATGTATTGGTATTTATCTTGTTAGAAAAATTTATTGTTTATTGTTTTTTTATTTTTAGTTTGTTCGTTTTAAATTTTTCGTTTTCTAAATAATTGACAGTCCTTTAAGTGGATTAGGCCTTAACGGGGATACCACTATAAAAAAAACGCGCCGGGTGTAATACCTCATGCTCTTAAAGTTTAACTATATTAGCTAAGGTGGTGAGGAAAATTACACATACCTATACCTAATTAAAAATATATAATTTAATTTAATTTATTCATTTGATTATTACAGTTTAATTTTTAATTTTATAACTTTACCATGCCTATATTGTATTATTTCAGTACCTTTTATTTTTATGGTATATTATCCGAATAAACATGCCATTTATTTTAGCTAGACACACCCTTTATTGAATTCCAATAACTCGAAAATCACATTTTAGTAGCCAACAAATAGTATAAAATATAAATCACATAATAATATTAAAATGTCAGTATACATTGTATAATGTATAAGTATATGTATACGATGTAGGTCATACATCGTATGGTCTAAGCATAGTTGTGTATAGTATACATAATATGTATATTGTATATTGTATACATTGTATATGTATGTATACAGTATATGACTACCTACATACACCGTATAAAAGAAAATTTTTCTTCTTCTCCAAAGAATGTACTGGGAAAATCGAAAAATACTATGTTTAGGGTACCATCTATAGAGCCGACTTCCTATCAATATCACACTAACGCCAATGCATCTGCTCGGCTCTTTCTGGTCAAAAATTTGTTAACAGAGAACAAAAAATTAACATACTAAACACACAGTTCATTGTAAAACCACTAGCTTCCTCTCTACGCTCATAATCTAAAATTAATTAATAAAAAAATTAAATATATTCTAATGAAAATAAAAAAAATTATACATAATAAAGAAAATTTTCCCAGAGTATTCAAAAAACTTGAAACTAGTTGTTACATATTTATAATCTATTTTCGAATACTCTGGACACACTTTCTTTTTCATATTTTATTTTTTCGATTCTGAGCGTATATTTATTTTATTTTCACTGCCGGAAGATTTGCACTATGTTACCTACTCTTGCCAAATTTGGATTTTTCATTTATTTTTTTTTTATATTAATTTTAGTATTCTAAGAAAAGTATCAAATCATCCTACATTTTTCAAAAAATTCTAAAATCATTTTTGACTTAGTTATTTAAGTTTAAAAAATGTTAGCCATGGTTTCCCAAAATGGCTAAAGTACCTATAATAATAAGACAAAATAAAATTGTCGAAAATAAAGAAATAAACAATAATATTATAGTACGTTTTATCATAGAAACTATGTAACTGTTGATGACGCGTCATACGTGCGCGCAATAATATTTTTTCCATTAGTTTGAGACGCAATGCTTTCATAATAAATTTAAATTCACGTTAAAAACTAAACGAATGGAGGTAGAAACGAGATTTTTTTTATCATTAAATCTGTTATTATTTTCTTGATTCAATGTACAATATGGTATACTGATAAAGTATTCGAACATTATTTAAATAATAAGTACGTCGGCGTAGTGAAAGGGTTAACAAATGTTTAACCATAAGGAGCCGAATAGGATCTTTGGCGTTAATATGATATTGATAGGAAATCGGCTGTAGATGGTACCCTATACATAGCATTTTTCGAATTTTCCAGCACATTCCTTGGGGAAGATGAAAAACTTTCTCTTACACGGTGTATGTAGTCTTGTAGTCATATATACTGTATGCATGCATAATAATACAATGTATACATACTATGTATACTATACATAACTATACCTACAGACTACCTACCATACGGTGTATGACTTACTTAAACCGTATACCTACATTACAATGTATACTGACATTTTAATATTATTATGTGATTTTATTGTATTTGTTGGCTTCTAAAGTGCGATTCAATAATTTTTTAATTATTGAAATTCAAAAAAGTGTGTATCTGGCTAAAATATATTATTTTTTTTTTTAATAATAGTATACGATTTTAACTTGCATTTTCGAAATTTAAATTGCACATTTATCAGCTCAAACATTTACTGAATTTCTCAAATTCTATATTTAGCCCGAAAATTAGGAATTTCGTTCAAAATATATTTTTTCATATTATATTATAAACGTATATTTAATAGAATTTTATAATGGAATAATTTATTTATATTTAAATAAATATTCGGAGAATATTTTATTTTTACAATATACATATATTATATTCAGAATAATTTGATAAAAAAAAACATACGTTCAGAATTTGATTAAAAATGTACATCGAGTAAAAAAAAATGTATCCAAACAAAACAAATGTTTCCAAAGTACCTAACTCATTCGCTATATATATATATATACATATAACAGCATATGGTGTACAACAATATAAACGTGCGTGACCGCATAACCGTGTTTCCCAACTCCATTATCTGGACTTAGGAAACTTTCAGATTGTACCTACATATACCATACTGCAGTATAGTGGTATACAATATCGAAAATTATACACTAAATGCCTAAGTACGAGCTTTCAGTGAACAACAATGATAATATTTCTACCCTTTGTAGTCACGGAAAATACTGTATAATTGTTGTTTTTTATTTATAAGAGTAAGAAGAAATAAAAATAAGCGGAGAAAAAATTATATTTAATTGTCCACGTGGAAATAAAAAAATCCACTTCTCGCACTAGACTATACCGCAGTGCTCTGGCAGGATTATTATGGCCGAGATGAGTGACGAGCGGATAAAAGAAGCACGAATCAGTTACAGCGAACAATAATAACATCGCAATAAATCGTGTATTCTAAAAAAATTTCTTAGAATATTTTTAATCAGATAATATAAAAATATATAATAAAAGAAGAGGATAATAATAATCGGGGATAAAATAACTATCGTCTTTTAACGTTAATATAAATTTTATCTTTTTCGAGAAGTAATCGAAATGATTACATATCATATTATTATACTATAAACCATTATTTGAACGATAAATTAAAAAAATACTGTAGTATCCCCGCCAACCGATTGAAAATTAATTTGATTTTCCGATAAAAAAAAAAAAAAAAAAAGATATAAATTATTATCGTGTATAAAAATTTCTTGTTTTTTTTTCATCGTTCAACCGACTGCCAACATTAGAACGTCACATTGCAATTATAAATTTTCATTCGAAAACGAAAAATTGTAAAAGCATATTCAGTATTTTTAATTTTTATCAACTAACAAATATACTAGAAATATAAATCGAATAATACATGATGTGATTACCTAGTGTTCTGAGTATCCGGTTTTTGACATAATCATTTCTTTTAAATTTACAGTTTTTAAAAATAATTTAAAAAAATGATATTTTTCAATGACATAAAATATGTAAACATGTGTACCTATATGTTATCAAAAATCGGTTACGTAAAATATGAAAACTGCCAAAGAAATTTTTTCAAAATTATAAATATACGAGATAAAAAATAACTATGGTGGAATATTGAAACCATGGTAACATAAATTATGGTGGTAAAATGTGACCACGTCATACAATTTACTTTTAATATATACTTTTTTTTTCACGACAGTAACTGTCGTGAAACTGTCATCATATAAACAATTTGATAGTAGCAGCTGTCGTAGTACTACGACAGCACTATCACACTATCTATCCCCTTCAGATAGTTGACAGTACTACCGCGGTAGCACGACTGTTGCTATCATAGACTGTCATCTTACGTCTTACATCTACGGTCAACTGCATGTTCTATATGGTCGACTATCAAGAATTCATGTTATCATACATAATATCAATTATTTACTAATGTATTTGAAATACCTAAATTATTTCGTCTGTTTTTGAATCCATTTTCTGACCCATTCTTATTTTTTATTGACTTTTTTTTTGTTTTAAAACTATCATTTCCCCAATAACCCTGATCATCGAACATATAATTTCTTCGGAAATAATAATAAATATATATATATATATACATATAATATAATAACGTACAGTTATCACTTATCACTTTATTACTAAACACTCACTGTCACTATGTGAACGATCCTCTTCATGTGATAGTAACTGTCGTGACAGTATACAACAGTACTATCATGACAGTAGGTACTGTCACCGTGTAAACGGGCCTTTTATGTACTTTACATTTTTAAATTACTAGATTTTTATTTTTATCAACATATCCTATATAGAACCTTTTTTGGGACAGCAAATTCGTGTTCTAGTTTGTACTTTATATTGGGGATTTTTTAGTTTTAAAATAATGTTGGCCTTTTTTTGTATATATAAACATTTTTTCAGGGGTAGAAGGAGTCGGGCAAGAGTTTTGAAGTAAAAACCTTTTTTTGATTACAAATCGGTTCTAGTTGGTACTTTGATAGGTTCTATAAATCTTAAAAATAAATGTTGTTAATACGGTTCCAGTCAGTTAAAATAAAAGTCGGCCAAAGCCCCAAAATAGCAGATAATATTTAAAAAGCAAAAAAAAAGTAAAAATGCAAATTTTCCTGGCATCTTCTTTTTCAATGAATTAGATTTAATTCTCATAATATAAATTTTTCCATAGTAATAATAATAGATGCATTATGATCAACTGTATGGTAATACCTCTATGGTAATTTTGTATATCGGACATAGTCTCGATTAATTTAAAGATGAAATACTAATAAGCCTTTGGATTTTTACAGATTTATTTAAAATTGGTCAAATTTTCTGTCTGATTTTACTTTACTGACCTGTGCATACAAGTTTCGAGAATAATAGTTCGGGGGAATGTTTAGAAGCTTTCATACCCTGATTTTCATTAACTTTAACTAACATGACGTATTCTATTATATACGATAAAATATTGCTTAGTTGTCAGTAAGAATATAATTAGTTACCCTGTATTTCATTATGATTTATATATTTTCGTTTATTTATTTTATCTTTTATTTTTCATTCTATTTTTATTTTACTATATTTACTATATAAATTATATATTTTTCCACAACTTTTCACATATATTTATTAATTTGTACATTAATTTTAGTATTAATTTATTGTCATATTATATTTTATTTACTTATTTGTTTTATTGTATATATTATTTTGATATTTTCGTATTTATTCCTACTAGTTAAGCTGTAACTGTAATTTCTGATGGCTGTGACTCCTTAAATAAAAATAAAAAGTTGAATATAGAATAGGATAATCCAACGTCCCGTTTTTTTGGGGATTATCCCATTTTTGGGGATTGCGTCCCAACAAACTTACAAATATTAAACGAGACGTTTTTATCCAGCTTTTAGAAGTTGGGTCCCGTTTTTGTAAAACAAATTTGGTGGAAAATTGACGATTGAATTATATTTATTTATTGCTTATTTACCATTTTCAAACTGTTTTATGAAAGTTTTGGTAGAAAATTATTATGATATTTACTATTTTTATTCTTTTACCGTTTTTTAATTTTCGAACTATGGCCACCCTAGTATATAATAAAAATGTGTACATACTTTTTCGTATAAATACAGTAATTCTATTTCCAATGTTTTTACTATTTTACAGACAAAAATGCATTGATATTGGATACAAATTTTTATTAACAAACCTCAATAACAACAAAAATATTTACATATTCATTAACTTTAAAAAATTTAATATCTGAACTTGTTTCAATAAAATGTCTAAAAATATAAAATATTTAGTTATAGTGCAATAATGTAACGATTGTTTAAAAAATAATTAAATCTTAAAATATCGAGTTGAAGAGGAGTTATTGAATTTGTCAAATAATCCTATTACATTCTGTACCATTATTTATAAATATATATATTTTTAACACTTGAAATTCTAAAAACTACATAATAAAATTCACTCATAATTGTATTTTGAACGTGATGATATAATGCCATTCATTTCGTGTGAAGTGCTTGGAATGCTCAATGCCAAAATCGGAATTTTGTTAACTTTTTTATTTCAATTATTATTCTATTTACACAATATTCCATTACAAAAAAAAAGTAATAATATTTTTTACCCTTCAGCATAAAGTTCTTTATAATATCAATAAACAATATGCGTATTTTAATATCAAAAAAATTAATAATATTTTCGCGGAAAAAGGATTTAGAACAAACTTTGAAATAAACTGTTTCTATTTTAATTTAATTTTTCTGCTTATTTTTAAATTATATAAAAAAATATATAGTGCTTACATAAAAGTTTTTATTATATTTTTTTATTATCTATATATATTTAATCTATATAAAGTACCTTATCAGTAAAAAATTAAGGCCAAGTCACACAGAAAAAAAATCACATTTCATAATTTTATTCGATATTTTGCCAAGACGAAAAAATAGTCATTGTTTTTTTTCCTTTTATAAATCGAACGCATAAATCATATAATATATATATATATATTACTAAAATGTCGACTGACAAAGTGTGTACTTGGAGACTCGCCAATATTGGTCCAAGTTATATTCTAAACCGGAAATCAATAATCTTCATCTATTTTATTTTACATTAATATCTAGCTGAAAGAAAAAATAGTATAGTATATATCTTCAGTCAAATATACTTTCAAATAATTTATTTACCGATTTCGTCTCCACCCTTATACAATTTCTGTGCACTCAACAATTCATACTTTTGGGGGAAATATTATTAAGTTACCAAAACCAAGCACAAACATTACCGAATACAATTTTAAAGAGCATAAAATCAAATCAGTATTTGATAACTTGGTTGTTGTTAAGCAAAGATTATGACCATCGTTATATAATTAGTTTTTGATGAGAAAACAAAATATAAGTATATAATTTTATTAATTTCTAATTGCCATTTAACAGTATTGTAGCTTTTTGTAATATTCTATTAACAGTATAAAAAGTTTGAAATAATTGAAATAATAAATAGGTTTATGTGTAAAAATTGAAAACCCGAAAAGAAAAAAAAAATCTTTAATTATATTATTTTAAATTTCTGTATATTAGTTTCCCATCTTCATTAAATTTAAAAGGAATTTATTAAATTTTTAAGAGTTAAATATGACCTAGTTTAAAGAAGTAATGATATGAATACAAACCACATAGGATTGTGGGTTGCTGTAGTAGTAAGTTTTATATTCGTAAAATCAATGTTTTATCACTTTTTGCAAAATATTATATAAAATTATAGACCTAACTATATATATATATATTTGTATATAATTACCTATATAGTAACAAAGTAGCAGATCTGGTTACTGAAAATGCTTCTTTTCGGGCAGAAATCTCAGTTCTCCGTTCAAGAATTGATCTTCTTGAATCACGGCCGGTCCTCTCTAGCGATTCGTCTTCAGTGATTTTTCGTGAATCCACTGAACGAAGTAAAGTTGAATTTAATGCAATCGTATATGGTGTGCCTGAGTCTGCTGCCAAAACTGCTGCACTAAGATTTAATGATGATCTTCTTACCCTTGGCAATCATCTTAATAAAATGTCTATACCCGTACCCACCGATCCTAAATTAATACGCCTAGGCAATAACAATGCAAAGAAACCGAGACCTTTGAAAGTAATCTGCCAATCCAAGGCCGATGCTTCTCAGCTTATTTTCAAATTCAATTCTCAAATACGGAATGGAATATTACCTGAACTTGGTTTTCGTATTGTTCGCGACAAAACCACGCTTGAACGTGAACTTTTGCGTAAAGCTCATTCTGAACTACAACGTAAAATGGATGGGGGCTCTTCAGATCTTACCATCTCATACGTTAATGGTGTACCCTCAGTGATCAAAGCCGGTCCAAAAAACATGAACCCCAGAAGAGAAAGCAATCACCGCCCGAATTCCACGCAGCTTTTGCA